>JAGVVM010001642.1:0-30632 GCA_019149425.1 Psidium friedrichsthalianum
GACCTAAAATCATGTGAAATGGGGACACATTTGACCATAATGCGAGGTCTTTTATTGAATTTGGCGGTTTTTTTTTCCCTGTAATACATGGGTTGGAAGTACTGGAGTATATTATTTTCTCCGATGCATGGACCAATTGGTATATGTTGGATAAAGAGAGGGGAACTGAATAGTGGAAGCACCTTTTTCCCTCAAGTCATTTAGAAAGCTCTGATCCGTGTGGCATCATTATGTTACATGTTAAAAGATGCTTTTCCGCAGAAGCTGTATGTTGATGCTTCTTACATGAAATTGTTCTCATCTGCTTGCAGTACTACATGGAATTCAATCGCAGTGGGTTACCAGTAACAAAGTATATTTGCATGGCCCTTATTAGTGCATATGCAGCTTGCGGGCAGTTTGAGAAGGCAAAAAAGGTAATTTTGTGCAGATTAAAGTTCTTCTGCGGGACTCCCACTACTCCTAGACTTGGTAGTGCTATGCACAACTGAACTGGAAAACACTGAAAGAGAAATTGTTATGATATACCAGCGTTCTGTATTTTTAGATGTTTCAATTTAACATTTAATGCAAATAAGGTAATAAGTGCTAATTTTGCTTTTGATAAAGTTAAAAATGGTAGGAAATAATTGATTGTTATATAATAAATGCATCGTACGCAGTCCATTGATATCCTGTATGTCTCACCAGCTAACTGAAGATAGGGGTGCGTATATCCTTGGCATATTGTTTTACCTTCTTTTCATGGGGTATACTTTCCAGTGATATCTTGTTTGTGAGTTGGTGGTGTCTTTATCCTTTTTTATCTTGTTTGTAGCATTACACCTTAGAAGATGCTAAGTTAATATGTGTGGGAACTCTTACTTAGAGGAAACATCAACATCAACGTCACCTTTATCCCAAATCAGTTGGGGTCGGCGGTCGATGAATTTGAAGCGAAAAGCATAAAATATACTAAGGGCCTGTTTGGTAACGTTTCTGTTCCTCTATTTCTGTTCCCGGGAACAAAAAAGGATCAGAAACATGTTTGGTAACGCAAATAATTCTGTTTCTGATTCTGCTCCCAGGAACACTTTTAGATCAAAAATCAGAAACAAAAAAAAGTTGTTTCTCAAAAAAAGAACACTTTTTTAGGATCACTTTTCAAAGATGGACTTCTCAGCCTTTTCTCACGACACTTTTTTAGGATCAATTTTTTAGGATCACTTTTGGACGGAAAATCAAAAATTTATGTAGTTACCAAACGCATTCTGATTCTCTAAAAGAACAGAATCAAAAAAAGTGTTTTTAATCAGAATCACTTTTTTGGAACAGAAACGTTATCAAACAGGCCCTAAATAAAAGCAAAGACATGGATAGCCCAAAAATAGAAAGAATAAATAAATAAATATAGATAAATATAAATAAATATAAAAAATAGAAAGAACTAAACAGGGCACTCTGGATCATAGAAAATTCTCCCCTCTACAATGCGAATAGCTTTCCTCTACTCCGTCCTAAGATAAACCGCACGCCAATCTATCTCCCATTCAATTAAATCTTGTTTTACTACCTTCTCCCAAGTAAGTTTTGGCCGACACCTTCCTTTTTTTATATCGTGTTCTCGGTAACACATTTATGTTCTTACCGAAGCATCTAGGGGTCTACGGAGAATATTTCCAAACCATCTTAATCTCTGTTCTCTCATCTTCTCTGCCACCAGTGATATTCCAACTTTTCGTTGAATATCGTCATTTCTTACCTTATCCATTCTTGTATGACCACACATCCACCTTAACATCTTTATTTTCGCTACCCCCATTTTATGCTCATGTTGCTTCTATACTGGCAACATTCAGCTCCGTATAGCATTGCAGGTCTTATTATTGTTCTATAAAATTTTTCCTTTTAGCCTAAGACGGATTTTGCGATTACACAAAAACCCTGATGCACTGCGCCATTTTATCCAACCTACTCTGATGCTATGGCTAACATCCTTATCAATCTCTCCCCTTTTGCCCAAATATCTGAAAGCATCTTTCTTAGGTACCTTCTATCCAAGCATATCCACGGATTCTTGAGAAAAACAAAAGAAAAAAACTGATTCGTTAATCTTCTATCCCTACTTTCTTTTAGCATTTTAGGTGTTGCAATACTTCCTAATTTAAATTTTGATCAGTATTGATTCCTTTCTAGGTCTGTCGGCGAAAGTTGCATAGTTATTTATATTTAGTTCATATGTAACATTTATTTATCTGGACAGGTACTTAAAGAGATGGGAGTACTCGTGAAAGAATCAAATGAAATAAAGAGCGTGCTTGTCTCATCTCTTGCATCTAATGGGCAAATCTTTGATGCTCTTGAAATGTATGAGAAATTCAAGCAGGATGGCTGTAGTTTGGAACCTAAAGCTGTCATCAGTCTGATCGTAAGTCTTACAAGGCAGCTCTAGGTAGTTATACGATGAAAAGGTGATGACATTGTTTCATGTTCTCGCAGGAGCACCTTCAATCAGATGGACAGCTGAGTAGATTGCTGAAGTTGCTTGAGGAGTTAACTGATCGGCGCTTCTGGATTGATGGATGCTACAGAGTTCTCCTGTATTCTGTCCAATTCAATCATTTAAGGTACTTTTTATTATCTTTTGGCTCTCGGATGTGATTGATGCACTCATTTGCTTATACCGCTTTCTTTATCTGATTCAGTGCTGCTGTTGATTTGCTGAAGCAACTCAAAGATTGTATTAGCAATGATGAAATGGCCATGGAAGCAGTTTTTGACGAGGTTCAAAACTATTCTATTTTATTATGCTGAAAACTCATAATAGTTTCAGTCTGGAAGCTGGCTTCTGAGATTGGAAATGCAAAAGATAATCGTGAATCGTAGTACATATAGGTTAGAAGCTCAGGGTTATTTATGCTTAGGGTTCTTTTCGAGTGTCATTCTTCTGGAGTCAACTGGATAAGTGGTCTGACCAAAAAATAAAAAATAAATGGTTTTGTTCTTCCTTCCCTCCATCTTCCAACATACCGCTCTATCTATAGTCACTTGTAGCCAGACCATTTGTACTTTTTTGTATATACAGAAATGGCCTTCTTTGTCATCAGTAGCCATTGCCTGCTAGCTTGCAAAGGATGCAAATTTAACTGATGCATGCGAGGATGCTGGAACAATCATTACCTCTCTATCTTCTTCCTGCACTCATGCAGGTGTTCTTTAGCATTGCGGAAGAGACAACCCGTCTGCAAATGGGGTTGGACTTGCTTCAAGCAATCAAGAATAATCTTGGCCTTGCGCCTTCACGAAAGGTTCTCGATGTTCTTCTCAGTGCTTGTGTCAGTGCGAAAGACCTGGATAAGTCTCTCTTGATTTGGAAAGAATATGAAGCAGCTAACCTCCCTTACAATATTCTGAGTTTCTTGAGGTGATATTTTTTTTTCTCTCTCTCAAGCTCCTATTAATACGTCTCATTCAAGTGAATTAGATTTATTTCGTTTAATCCTTGGCTATCACACGAGTTACGACTGTATCTGGCAACCTTTTCAAGCTTGATATGGACATCTGCACCTTATGAAAATTGGTAGGATGTTTCAAGCCCTTCTGGCTTCAGGAGACCTCAAGTCTGCAGGGATTATGCTGCGCAAGATACCCAAGTACGATCCCCATGTGCGCCTCATCATCCAAGAATCCCACAGGGCATATGGCAAGATGGCATCTGAGAAAAAGAGGGAGAAAAACCAAAAAACAAAGGTAACAAAGCATAAAAAGTCGAAGGTGAAAAAGTAGGTACAAGAACTAACCGCATTTCTGTTCAAGTACTTTGTAGTTCCTAGGTCAATAGCCCGTTGTAGTACATGTATGCCTTGATTTGATTGTAGGGTACGATTATCAGACGCTCTCGTGACAATTGTCACGGGATTACCTTCTTTGTCTTTAAGCTTTTTTCATTTGTCCAATATTATCTTTGAATTTTTTTTCCTTCACGAACTATGTCTTTGAATTTTGATGATCGATTTCGTTTTGGTCCATTCGTCCCAAAAAAAGGAGGGAAAAGTGATTGCGACTTTACTATCTAATGGTGTGAAGATGGTTATTGATCTATCTAAGTATTTACCTAATATATATATATATATCAGCATCCGACTTTGCAGCTCTATACTTTGTAATATGTCTGAGAATTTACTGAGTTGTGGGATACTTGTAAATGCGATTGTCGTACGAAATGAAAGCAGAACATTTCGTGCAAGAGTTACTTGTCAGCGGTTTAAAAACAAGGACTAATGGTTCTAATGTTTACGCAAACTTACGAGCGTATATGTCTTTGTTAATCTACGCTCTGATTTACCAAAATGAAACAGTAAAAAGAACATTGACTAACAAATAAAAAAATGATGTTACTAGCGGCCTTTTGTATTATGGCCTATAATGCAGAATTGCCCTTGTACTTTTTACAAAAAAAAAAAAAAATCAACCGGTAGTCGTTCAACTAAATTTTTTTCGGAACCGTTTATCTAAATTTGACTGTCCGAGTGTTGAGTGGGTTTCTGCTTTTGTTGGTCGAAACCGAGTGTTGAGGTGGCTAATCGGAGCGTTTTGATTTGCGCTTGCGGTGCTGATTTGACTAACGTGATGCCATCATATAAAATATTTTCAGAAAAATTGAAGAGATAATCAATTGAAACACTAAATCGAATTTTTGAGAAATGAGTAGTATATAGGGAAAATTTCAAATGAAGGCTTCGAGTGTCTTTATTTTCTCAAGTAAGAGCCCAAAGTGACATTGTTATTTTAAATAATGGCTTGATTAAAGGGTATTTTCTTCCTTTTATATTTTTAAAAAAATTTCCTTCTGTTTGTTTTTTGTTTTTTTTGTTTTTTTTTCTCTTTTTTTTTTTCCTTCCTTTTTCGGCATCATCGTCCTCGCCCAACGCTGGCGGCAACCATCGCCCTCGGTCGCCTAGGCGACAACAACCTAGGCAGCTATGTCAAGGGTCGACACGTTCATCTTCTTCAACCCCAATATCATCTATCTTCTGCAACCTTTCGACAACCTCCGTGGCGGAGTACAACAAGCGATCGGAGCCATCGTCAATCGCAAGCATGGTGGCACGCCGGTCTCGGCGAGGACATCAAAGAATCGACGACGGAGGCGCGGGGCTCGCTTGTCCTTAGGCAGATCTGGTCCTCGAGGAGAACGAGGGTGGCGTTGGTGACAGTGCAAGTGGTCCCACTAGCGTCAATGAAGAGGAGGTGGATGCGCTTGGCAGCCTCGCAGTGGGACAACCATTTCTGCTCGAGCTTGGTGAAGATCTCCAAAGTGACCTTGCTCAGCTCCATTTGGCTTCTCTCTTTTTGTGTCAGTGCTAGTGGATATGGCTTCTCTCTGTTGCACAGTAGCCAACGCGAGAGAGTTGGGGTTTTGATGGATTGGGGGCTTTCGAATGAGTTGCAGAGAAACGGTGAAGAGGTTTTGCTGCAAATGGTGTAAGGAGAGAGATGCTTCAACGAAGGAGATGAACACTGCCCCCTGCCCTCGCTGGGATCTGGCAAGGGTCGCCCTCGAGTGCACAGGGAAGGGTCGCCCGACTTTGGCCCAAGCGAGGGCCGCCCTTGCCTTGCCTGAGGTTGGCGATGACCGGGGAGGGGGACAGGAAAGGAAAAGAAAATAAAAAAGAAAGGAAAGGAAAGCTAAGGGAAATGGAAATGGAAAGGCAAAAAATTAAAAGGCAAAAATGTCCTCAATCAGGCTTTTTTTTTTAAATAAAATTTTCTTCAGACTTTTACTTAAAAAAACTTGGGAGCACTTCAAATTTTTATTTGAAATTTTCGTTAATGTGTGTAACAACTTCGAATTTCATGTAAAAATGAATGAATCATTAATTAGATATTTTCTTGTAGGTCTTTTTGAAAGTGATGGTCGCATTTCATTCGGATCATCGTCACTCGTATGCATTCTTGTGCAGACTTCTGTTCTGATCATGTAGAAAATATTTCGTCCAATAATTACATATGAGTAAAGCCATTGAATTATGAACTCATGAGAAAGGAAATTGAAAATAACTATGTCAAATTACATGTTGACAAACACAGACCTTAAATTCGCAATCTTTTTAAATATGAATTGCCCGAAATTCCAGCTCTCAAAGCAGTGCTCGCCCTTGGTAATTTTTAGTTAGAGGTGAGCGATTTTCAAATCTTGTATACTTTTCACTTGGAACCTATCTATTTGTAGAGATTTTTTATTTTTTGGAACTTGAAATCTATTATACATACTTTAAAATTTAGAATCTATTCTATCACAGGTTCTTGAATCAATTTTAAATTCTATCCAAGTTCCACATATATTCTTAGTTAAACGATTATATTGAATACTCACGTTTAATGACTATCGTTTGCTATTAAAATTTATTGATCACAACTCATACTTAGATACACAAAAATATAAAATGACCAAGTAAAAGTCTCAATGAGAAAATAATTTCGGATTACATACTCATTATCGAACATCATGAAATACCACAGGATGACGCAGAAGCATATGTCCAAAAAAATTTATAAAAAATTGCTCTATATTTCAAGTTCCAATTCTAGATTTTACCTATCTAGAATCTAACTCTATTTTTTAGAATCTAAAACTTACCCTCCGTGTTCTGAAATTCGGAACCAATCAATTTTCATCGGATCCACTCTTCAGGTTTCAGAATTTCAGCTTCTGTCAAAACTTCATATGATGTATATTTCTCGTTTGATTCAAACGGACGGTCAAAACGAATTGGCGACGAGGATGGCTTGCCGACACCGGGCCCTCGCCTGCTCCACCCTCTCCGCCAGCGTCTCCTCCTTCACCGCCGCCCTCACCATCGCCAGGTCCATCTCCATCAGCCTCAGCACCCTGAACAGCTCGGTCACCATCCTCTCCTCCACTTCCCCTCCCTCCCTCAGCACCTCCGCCTCCTCCCTCGCCCTCTCCGCCACCATCTCCCCCGCCTTCGCCAGCAGGTCCGCCGACCCGAACTCTCTCCCCATCAGCCCCTCTAGCTTCTCCAGGAAGTCCGCGATCGCGTAGCCCTTCGGCTTCGAAGTGTCAATCACCTTCGTCCGCCTCCATCCGACCTCCATGTTCGGCGGCTCCGGCGGGGCCAGGGAAGGCCGGGACCGGCGGTCGCGGATGATCTCGGAGCGGCGTCGCCTCTCGATGGGGAACTTGTCCGGGGCGATGGTGGTGTCGGAGGCCGGGGAAGGGGAGGGGAAGTCCGGCGGGGCAGAATCGGAAGTGCACTTGACGGTGAGGAGACGGAGGCTGCGGTTAGGTGATGGAGTGGTCGGGGGGACGAGAGAAGGAGAGTGGAGTTGCAGAGGGTGATGCCGAGCGGCATGTGGGAGAGCTTCGGAAGCTTGAGAGGAGAGGAGAAGGAGATGATGGATAAGCTTTTGCCACTTCCCTCTCAGTTAAATATTTGGTATTTTGGCAACAGGTTATCTTATAAAAGTTATTTCAATGTATCATTTATTTTTTTAAAAGATAAATAATTTAAAAATAATGATTTTTTAATAGCTTACAAAAATCAATCAACTAAAAAATATTTTCAAAAGATAAAGTATTATCGATGATGACAACAAATTATATGGGTTAAATAGAAATGATCATTTAAAAAAAAACCATTCAAATTACTCATTTTTCGAAAAACAAATGAAGCATTGCCAAGTAATTATTGACCATTGATCACGTAGTAATTGTGCTCACTTGATGTTATTGGCATTTAATACTAGTCAAATTACTTTTCGTAAGAATTTGCTAAATGTTGAATAGTATTTTCCCATACAAAAAAAGATAAGTTGTTGTATATTATGAATTAAGTTTATTGAATAAGTTGTCTGGATTTTTTCTATTGTTTAAAAGTACTTTTCCTTCTATCAATTGATCAATAATTTCAAAATGCATTTAGTTACTTCCTAGGGTCCAAAGTAAATTTAGCCGATGAGTTTTAATTGAGATTAGTGGCTTCTTAACATAGAATAGTGTAACGAAATATCGAAAACATATTATTCTAATCAATTATTGATCTCTTTATTTTCATTATTTTTCTTTTTAAGTTTGTTGGTGTGGCTGGTGCTGATGAGATTGCAACTATGACGATGGAGCTCACAGTTAATAGTATTACTGACACAAATGTCGATCGAGCTAATTTTCTATAGTGTAAAATTTGTTTAATTCATAGAGTATAAGAATACAATTGAACAAAATTACATCGAAATTTGTTTGAAAAAAAAAACAACAACAACAATAATAATAAAATTTAGACAAAGTAAAATTTTAGAGACCAAATATAAGAAGGGTACATGGGGTAATTTTACTAGCTCTTCTTTCTTGCAGACGACACTCGCCTTCCCTTTTTCTGTCTTGTCCAAAATAATAAATTTCCCTCGTTCGCGTTGGAGTGTTCACTGCATCGCGCATTGCGCTGCGTCCCACTGGCTTGCGCTTTCGCGAATTGAACTCGAGGGGGAAGGGAATCGGTCGCGCGGATCAGACGATGGCGAAGACCGCGCTCGGGTGCGAACCGGTGGTCGGGTCTCTGTCCTCATCGAAGAAGAGGGAGTACAGGGTCACCAACAGACTCCAGGAGGGGAAGCGTCCCTCTACGCCGTCGTTTTCAACTTCATAGACTCTCGCTACTTCAACGTGTTCGCCACCGTCGGCGGCAACCGGGTACGTCCCCAGCTTTCAGCTTCACGGTTTTGTCTTTTCTTGGCATCTACAGCAGCTTATCTAAACTGGGTTTTTCCATAGCATTTGAATTTTGACCTGGTCAATACAATCTGGATAGGACAATCGTGTTTGGTTTTCAGTTCATAATCACTGTGGAGCTAAAAAAAAAAAGTGTTTTACTTGTTCTGTTCTTCTTTTTTCCTCCTTCCAGGTTACTGTTTATCAGTGTCTTGAAGGGGGAGTAATTGCTGTGTTGCAGTCATACATTGATGAAGATGTAGGCCAAACAACTTGTAGTAATTTCTCTGGTGGTTTACCCTTTGTGGACAATGGGCATTTCCGTATGAATAAGCTATCTAATGGAGCCTTGGGACTTCCACGTGCTTTGTAGATCAGAAGGAAGAGTCGTTTTACACCGTCAGCTGGGCATGCAATATCGATAGAACCCCGTTTGTGGTGGCTGGAGGAGTCGGTGGTATTATCCGTATAATTGATGCTGGCAATGAGAAGATACACAGGGTACTTTTATTTCCTTATTTACAAACCAAATAAAGCTACGCAATCTCGACATGAACATGAATAAAGTTAATTCTCTTGAGATCAGTACATGATTTCGCAGCCCTGCTGGGCTTGGAAATCTGTTAAACGACCACACTCGTCAATGATTCACAAAAGTTTGTAGCTTTATGTAGGACTTGAGATACTCATTTGCTCTTCATTATCTTTTCTATGGCATTCCTGTGCAGAGTTTCGTAGGCCATGGGGATTCAATAAATGAAATCAGGACTCAACCGTTGAAACCATCCCTCATCGTGTCCGCTAGCAAAGTAATGTCAATCTCTGTATTTTGCACATCTGGATTCTTTTTCTTTTAGTCTAACTGGTTAGTATCCTAGAGGAAACATCTTTCTTGCAAGATTAAGTTTTGAGCTGCTAAGGATCCTGTTTAACCTGTATGTTATGCTGGTTATTGCTTATATAGCCTTGGTCTGAATTGTCCAGGATGAATCCATTAGGCTCTGGAACGTTCATACAGGAATTTGTATCCTGATATTTGCTGGAGCTGGGGGTCATCGCAATGAATTTTTGAGTGTGGTAAGTCTCGACTGCACAGATTCTTATGATCTATTCTTCTGCAGGCCCTTAGAGTCAAAAGAGAAGTGAAAATCTATTAACTTATTCTTTTGCTACATTGTTGTGGTATTGTGTTGGCTTTTGTAGGATTTCCATCCTTCTGACATGTATCGTATTGCAGTTGTGGGATGGACAACACAGTTAAAATCTGGTCAATGAAAGGTAAAGTTCATGCTGGCTATGTATAGTTTGCTCCTAGTTGGCGATGCTTAAAAGCCCATGAGACGCATTTTTTAGCGTTGGTTGCTTTTGATTGAGGAGAAATATGTTCCTAGGGTCGTATCTGATAGATCTGAGATTATATGAGTTGTTGTACCACGTAGAGATAGCAGCTCTTAAGCTTAAAGGAAGTTATATTTGCCTGCCAGTGTAGTGCATTCTTCCAGTTTCATAGGAATTTGTAGAGATTGCAGCTCATGTTGGTACACTTATAATGTAGTTCGTTCATCCTGTTTCATATGAATTTTTCGAGCTTGTGGAAATGTTTGATTGCAATATAGTGCACTCTGCCTGGACCTTTAAACCACTGGATGATTTTTTTTGACCTTGGTGCAGAGTTCTGGACATATGTGGAGAAGTCATTTACATGGACAGATCTTCCTTCAAAGTTTCCCACAAATATGTGCAGTTTCCGGTGAGGAGTTTTTCTAATAAATTTTGTAGCGGCAAGACAACATGCTATTCAATCTGACTTGTCTGTAATTAAATTTCAGGTGTTTCATAGCTCCAGTTCATTCAAACTATGTTGACTGCAACAGGTGGCTTGGTGATTTGTTCTGTCAAAGGTTGAAGTACTCGATTACAGCTAACCAATATGAACCTTTGATCAGAGTCTCAAGGATCTTCCTTTCTCAACTGTTTGTGATGTAAAGTCTGGGCATCCTATACAATTAAAATGCACCTTTATAATTTATGTTGTGTTTTCTGTGCAAAATCAATGAAAAGGATAAGATAGCTTGGGAGCATGCTCTTCTATCCCTCAATAAACTTCCACTTCGCGGTGTGCACTTCATGGATTACACATTGTCAAGCTTTTGAGCCTGGCTCTCTATATTAGTCATTTTCATGTTTTTCTCTCCACCCTCTCTTTGAACTCTATTTGATTTGATTTCTTTGATCAAATTACACTATGAAACAACTTCTAATCTATTGGACTATGTGCTTATTTTTTTTCCCCTTGTGCCTCTAGAGTGTGGACAATGAGATTGTGCTTTGGGAACCTAAATGAAGGAACAGTCTCCAGGGGAGGTTAGATCGTGCATGCTGAAATGGTTTTCCCCTTAAATCAATAGAAAACTTGATCATGAAGTATCTCTTTATATGGTGGCTCAGGGGTCAGTCGATATCCTTCAGAAATATCCAGTCCCAGAGTGTGACATTTGGTTCATCAAATTTTCCTGCGACTTTCATTATCACTCGGTTGCTGTAGGTACCTTAAGCGCATCACCCTTCAGCTTGGGCATATTTGAGTTCCCTTTGCAATCTTACTGTTCCTTTAATTGGTCAATAATCTTTAGCATAAGCATATACAACTAATTTAGTCATGCCTGTCTGTCTATTTTCAAGTGTATTCAACTTTTTAACATTTTATACAACCAGTGGGATCACTTTTTTCTTGATCACATACCAGGTAATAGAGAAGGGAAGATCTTCGTATGGGAGCTGCAGAGTAGCCTCCTGTTCTAATTGCAAAGTGCGGATGGCTTTTCTTTCTCGTCATTTGACATGTTCTAGGATTAATGATTGGCACTATATCTTTACCCCACTGCTCAATCATGTGTCAGGTGTCTCATGCTCAATCGAAATCACCAATCAGACAGACTGCCATGTCATTTGACGGGAGGTAACTTAGATCAATCATTAGTAGGAAATGCGAGAAATTTCTCATGATTTGACTTGTCAGGGGTTTTTTTTTCTTTCACAGCACAATCCTGAGCTGCTGCGAGGATGGTACCATATGGCGCTGGACATGATTGCAGCATCACCATCCTAAGCCTTCTATGGGACAGGACCGGAAAACTCGTTTCTGTAAATTATGAATCCCCCTTGTGCGGGCATGTCCTCTACTATGAATCAGCTAAACGGGAGCTTCTTCAACCTCTTAGCTTGATGGAAACTCAAATAGCATCGTGGCACAGATGCAAGTGGACAACTGCTTCTTGGTAATGAAGAGAGCAAGTAGGTGATTTGGTTGTGCATCAGTCTGAACGATATATCAATTAACTTTTTGGCGTCGATGAACTCTCTGCGAATCATTTCACTTTGCGAACTCGGATTTTTACTCTAGAAACATGCAGTTTAATCTACCATCACTTTTGCTAAGATGAGAATGAACAAGTCACAGTCTAAGAACACCGAAAGATGAACAAACACAAGCCGGTTATGTCGGCTTGCATTTATTATGTCGGGCAGGTACAAACTGTATCAGACCAATTACAAAGAATAATTTCTGCTCTTCACCAGATGTAATCTTCCGTAGTTTGTAAAATCTTCACAAATATGTGAGTGACTTAAACTGTGCCCAAACCTATTGCTACACCAGAAATTCGTGGTGTGCAATGTATAAATATGCAGCAAATAATCGGAATATAAGGATGCCAGAGACACCAACCTAGAAAAACTTCTCTTTTAAATGCCTTTTAAGTGTCAGAAATATAGCCTTGAAACGCCGCAGCAAAAGTATCCTGCGGGTTTTGAGAATATCCTACTTGATCTCTTTTTCCAGAAGAACCGAACGTAGTGTATAAGGAGGTAAGCAGAGTTCCTTCAATGTTACGCAAACGATGAGGGCAAAATTGAACCTATTCCGTGTGGTTCCTTTATGTCTTGGGACACGGTCCTCGTTTATGACAAAATTATGGATACAGATCTTGCATTTTACCCCTGCCCGATCGCTATTCCACACATGAACTAGACATGTACAGGGCAACATATTTTTATACTGTACACGAAAAGAATAGGCATATATTATACGCTTGAGATCCTCTTCCGTCAAAATTGCAAAGCAATGGAGTGAAAGTGCTGATTAAATATTCGTCCTCAATTGCTTCAATGACCTCTGAATATGTTCAAGATTCTGAGTGAGTTGCTCAACATCGGCGACATGTTGGGTAGAAGCACCTGAATTACCCAAAGCAGTCAGGAGAGCGGTGCACTTAGCTTGTGACTCTAAAACTGTCTCCTCAAGTGAAGCCACTATGGAGGGAATCGAAGGCGATTCGTTAGCCGTGTAATATGGAGAAGCAAGACTGATGCTGGCAGCACTACTACCCCGGCTGAGCTTGTCTGGAGTAAGGATCCTTTCGAGACCCTGACTTCCTGCAAATCATTAGTTCTGAAATCAACACGAGCGCGTCCAAGAAATGGTGCAACCAAAGCATGTCTATGTAACATTGCATGATACAGCCGGGTTCAACCCTAAAGATTCATGCCTCTGTTAGATATTGCCCAATTCAAACTATGATTTAGAAGGACTTGAGAGGATGATAAAAATGCCACACTAATGTGTACACAAACATGATGTGCAAGCTTCTATCACAAAGCAATACACTAGTTTCCAGCTTGACTTTTTAACTACTAGAATATCAGAAATTCAATCTATCTTGTTTTTCAAAGCAGCACCCTAGATGCTAATCTCGAATATTCTGGATAGTCTGATCTGCAGGTTCAGTTTTTCATAACCGCCAAACATAATCACCTCTTCTTGCCTCTTGCCACATCCCATCTTAAAGAACCCCCTAAAAACATCTTCTTCTTTTTTAAGAGAGGAAGCATTGCACAATAATCAAAATAAAAGGATGATAGCATGACTCCTAAGAGGGAAACTCCGAATAATATATGCTCCAGAAAACTTCAATTAATATTACCAAGGTTGCTTAGCTGGTCTATGGCAGCCTGACCAACAGAATCTTCCAGCTTCAGCACGCGGAGGACTCCAGCAGTAATTCGTCCCATCGAATCAATTTCAGATTTGCACAGAAAGGCGAGATGTTGAAGCTCATCCCGGGAGACGGCTGCTTCAATCTAAAAAAAGGGCTTCTCAGCAGAGAAGTATGGAAAACAGAAACAGATATGCAGTTCAGTATATTTACCGGTTTCTTGATTGAAAACCTCAAATTTCAACCATCCACTTGGCCATTTGACTATCTACATCATCCTCAGAGATTACCATGCGAACTTCAACATTTATCCCCTCATTCATTTGAAAAGTTTCTTTAATCCCATTTGAATGTACACCAGCTGCAAGGATTTCCCCCTGGTATTGGGGCTTCAGGGTCTGCAAGCTTTCGATATCTATCTGCAAGGGCGATCAGAGTCGTGGCAACATGATAAACTTCATGCAGGTTTTCCAAAAGCAGTCCAAACAGATAAGATATTCGCATCTGCAATCAAGAATATAACAACAGATGGAAAATATCTATCCACCTACCGGCCCATTTATAGCCTCAGCTAAACACCAAAACATTTTCTGTGATTTTCAGCCAGGGTGATTTCCTAGCTCTCAAATACTTATCAAACTAGATGTTCTGATGATAACTTGTGCCGTTCGGACATCTTTAATCTAAAACAGGCTTCCCCCTTTAATGCGTCAGAACCAGTCCACTGTGAATTTATTCATGTTTGTCATGAACATACCGCCTTCCGATGGACAAGGATGGATCCTAATTAAGGAAATTTCAAGAATGATGAGAAGTACAAGCACATAAGAAGCTGACCTGACCTATGCTTTCCCATAGATGGTCAACCTCTTAACTGAGATTTGTCAACTATGGCATCACCAAATAGTATCGATAGATAAAGGAAACAGACTGCTACAGCTTCAGATAAAGTAAATTGACCTCACACATAACAGACAAATGTAAGCATCAAGTGACGAAAGACACACAGTGGCCCGAGTTCATTTCTAGCACTAAACTCTGGTAGCTATGTTATGCAATATACATGCAAAAATGCATAATTCCAAGCACTGCACCTAGAAAGTTTCAATAAGATTCGTGACCCAACAGACAAGTTCTGGTTTTTCTCAGAAGTACTTGCCTAGCCAATATTAGCAAGAAAGGCTTGAATCAAAAAGGAGAAATCGCAGGAAAATAGTAAAATCGATAATGTACATAATTTTCCCTCACCTAGCACCTAAAAAGCTCATTGATTAACTAAAACTGTTGGTACAAGTTGAAAAATCTGCATGAAGTTACTTACAATCACCAACTCCAAAGGAAACTTCCGCGCTGGATTAGATCTTTCTTTGCAACTAATTCCGCCGTTGGATTCACTTTTAGCTTCTATTCGCAAGCTCTTAAAAAGACGTGTGCCACGACCTCTCTTCTCTTCCGACATCTGTGAGGTTTACTGCCAACTTTCACCCATCTCTTGAGACCTTCTAGTGCAAAAAGCCAGTCTTTCAACTCCACAGACATATCAAAATTATCTGGCTTTGCTGAGTGCAGAAAACCATTGTCTTTTCCATCTCCTGAAATTCCAACACAGCAGATAGACGAGATATAAGTCAAGGGCCGTTATTGTGAGTCAAAACATATGATATGGTAAAGGATAACCAATTGCAAAATCTTTTCTACCCTTTTCCAGATCAGCTGCATTAAGTGGTGATGCTTTAAATAGTTTGGGTAGAGGCCCTGAGGACAGATTATCCAACCCTTTCAACAGTCCCTCTCCAGGACCACCATCTGGACCAAGTATTCCAAATCGATGCAGCAGCGACTCGGCATAGTTCATTCCACCACCAAGACGAACGCCAGAAATGCAAGCCAACACATTTAAACTATGACACTCTATGTCATCCTCATGGAATGGAATCACTTGTACAGTACTTATCTCGAGAAATGAACCGGATTAACATGGCCATACAATTGATACTTGCTTTTGTTATTTATCCACAAGACAGCTCTTAGTTTAGGGGTTCCACTCCCTACAACCAGATTACCATTGTCCTCAGTACTCAACACCAAGCTGTCCTCATCACCCAATTCATCGGAGTATCTACACAATCGACCTGAATACTCTCCCACCGTAAAGTGGATGAAACAGCAATGGCACCTCCAAGGGTTCTATGAGTAACTTTGATGAAAATATTATCTCCAATGAATTGAACCAGCGGCATTTCCTCCATCACAAAGGAAGAAGACTCCAGAAATTTAAGCTGCAGATCCTTTACAGCTAAACTCACAGCAGTGTCACTGGGAACCTTGTCCACTAGCTGTCTACTAACAGCTTCAGTTCTCACTTTCCTTGCTCTGCTCTTTCTTCCAACTAGAGCAATCTTTTCACTGATTCTTCCAATATAGGTGTAGAGATCCAGCACAAAGAACAACTGCTCAACAGAAGTGTTGGATAGATACTGTTGGCATGCAACTCCCACTCTGACAATCCCACCTGGAGGAGGGACATCTGTCAAGGGTTTCCCATCTGAAGTAGCCATTGCTGCTTCAAAGCGAGCATCTTTAACCTCAACGCATGGCCACGAATCTGATATATTGTTATGAGAATGGGGTGCCTTGACGACAGCAGCACATGCTTCTAGAGACAAACTCACCAGTGATGCTTTGGTGGTCCATTTCTTCTGGCTAGCATCAATGGGTTGGTCATCCCATAAACAAAAACAAGCAGGATCCTTCTCCAGGTTCAGTAGCCGCATTTTCAGACAAGGTGATTCTGATAATAATAAGTTTTCAATACGAAGCTTTGCTCCAGACAACGATTTCTGGACAATGTCTTTCCTCTTCTCAGAAGTTAAATGGTTCCCAAACTCCAATGGAACAGTAAGTTCTAACTCCTTGAGCATAAATAAAAGGGATTTTATGGAAGAATCAGGTAAAACAGCTCCTGGACTCACAATAATTCCATCTGCCAAAAAGGAACATATCCTTAAACAGGAATCTTCCTGAAGAAAGATCTGCCAAAGAATGGTTCAAGTCATACTTTAGGAATACTAAGGTCCATATGCACCTGCAGCAAGTAAACTATAGAAGGCAAGTAAAGACGATTGATAAATACCATGAGAGGCTGACAGTTGATGACTGTCTCAGACGCAAAGAAGGGTGGGGCAGGGGATGGATTGACCTGGAGAGAATACAAGCATATCAAAGGAACACCGACACTTCTCTGCCATTGCTGTTCTCCCAAGGATAAATTGGGGGACAAAAATTTTAGCTGCAAGGGGGGGAAAAGGGCCAACTTAAAATGACAACAATCTGATGCCCAAGATAATCTGGCGAGTACATGATAAAATTAACTGGTACCAAAGTTAGGAATGTCCTCGATATCTTTTGCAACAGTCAGCATTGATGGTTGAACCAAAGTGCATGGAGGGTGTGAGAAGGTGTCCCTGCAACATATTTGCCAATATAAGGCATGTTTCGATCGTCCAAAAGTGCGTTGAATCAACTTAGGGAGACAAGACATCATTAAAGCACTTAGTCATTTTTTGGTTAGAGTTGAAGGAAATAAATTCTTTTGGAACAGTAAAATTAAAGGAAAAGAAATTTTCCTTGTTTGGGAGGTGAGGGAAAATAGAAGGACAAAGTAATTGTGACTTATTTTCTCTCCCTCCCTCAATTTATCTCTCCCTTTCTACTCTCCCAAACAAGGCCTTAAGTTCCATACCACAACTTTTATCCTTCTTATACTTGAAAGAAATATTAACAGCATTTCTTCTTAAACTAAGACCAGAAGTCCTGAAGGAATTGTGAAGACATCATTAAGAAACTTCAAACACATTATTTTTTCATTTCAAGGCAAAATGAGTTTTGAGGATTGTCATTGTGTATTTCCTTTTTCCAGACTATATGAAGAAAGTAATGTAAATCTGACTGACGGGTAGAATTACTTTCAGAATATGTCATGGAAAATGCCAAATTGTGTCAAAACCACCGAGACGAGGAATTGAAGCTCCACTTTTATCTAGCATGTGAACTGTAACTGTGAAAGTTGAATAGCATTTCACCACAGAAAATATCCTCCAAGAAGCTATTTGCAACAAAACTTATTGGCGAAATACAAGAGCTAACCTTAAGAAAAGACCACCAACCATCAATCTTGTCAAGTTATTGGCACTTCTCCATCAGAAACACTAGCCTGCAGGGTCCAACATAAAATATTTGATCACAAGACAAGAGATTAACTTTACGCAAGCAATCCAAAATAAGAGCTATGAAAAATGGACAGCACCGGGCTGTTATACTTGTCTAAACTGGAAAAGGAAAACAAATGCTAATAGAAGTGCAATTAAGAAATAACCAGAAATCACCAAGAGAACAAATACTAATAGAAGTGCCAGCGTCCTAAAAACATGCACCCCACAATGGTAAAATGCAACTTTCAAGAACATGTTGAACAATTTGCCGAACACTGACCTGCGTCAACAAGCATGCGAAATAACTAGTTCATGGGAAGTCTAGAACTTATTTTGTCAATGTTTAGTGTATGACTTCCTTTTGTTGGTTGATTATAGCACATTACTTGTTGCTCCCCTTTTTAACCAAAGATCGGTCTGGTCCTGAAGTTTTTCAGCTAGAAGAGAGCTATAACATCGAACAACATGCATCTCCAAAATTCCATAGCTTTACACTACACTACACTTAACTTTAAAAGGCCGAATTACTGCAAAATTCTGCCTATTTCAACAAAATACAGAAACCTGCGTTGATTGAGCAATTCAATCACACTTTAGCTTTTAACAGTATATATTTAATTAGACACACCGACATCACTAGTTCCCTAGAACTAAAACCTTTTGGAGTTCGTGGAACGAAGTAATAATCAATATATTGCCAATCCAATGTTATTTAATAAACTCCTCAAATTGCTGATTCAAGATAGTTTCTCAGCAAATGTACAAGACAACTTCGGCAAAAGAACATGAAAAAGAGAAGGAAAAAAAAATTAAAGTTGAAATGAGATTCTCGTACTTGTTCAAATAAACAATTAGAGACCACAATGCCTAGAATTTAATTGTTATGTCATTCTCACAATAGACGTATTTCGCTAGATTAAATTTCAGCTTGTATAATGCAATGAAAAATGGCATCTCTGAATATAAAATCTATTGTGAAAGAAAAACAAGAAATCAATTGTAGTGCCGCAAGACATACTCGAGAAAAATGGAGTGATTGCATCAAAAGTTCCAGCTGAAACCTGCACGTAGTAATGAATGTAAGAATTATCTCAAGTTGAAGAGAACATCTAAAGCTGAATGCCATTATACTTATGGTCGCCACATGTAAGAAAGATAGGCAAAGAATTAGAGAGTTGTAGCAGAACTAACCAGCATCTTAATGCATAAAAATATGGGTCCACAATAATCGATACCAGAGAGTGACCAGCTGCTTCTACAGATCGCGTCGAGAGTAATATATAGAAGAAGAGATGGAGATTTTCAGCAGAGATTAGCAACAGTCTCAAGCTTGCTCAAAACTAAATAGTGGTGAAATCTAAAACCTCTTGAGCCTTTAAATCCACATCTCCTCTATTGAGGCAGATGTACAGTCCAGTCAAGAAGCGAAGAAGAGCACGAAGTCCTGCTCATATGATGCTATATATCAACTCCAGATATTTATAAGACAAGCACACCTGGGAATAAGATTAAAGAAAAGAAAACACTAGATACCTGGTTCACTTAGTGCAGGACAAACAGCTTCCGTAATGTGCAACTGAACCTCAAGACCAAGTGGTGTATTTAGTTCCGTCCTCTTCACTGTGATCTATCATAAAGTCATAGGAAATGCATCAACTTTTTAACTGTCGCACAAAGTACCTTGTTAAACTCACAGAGCCAATAAGCAATACAACGAAAAATTCATCAATTTCTAGCAAAGTCAAAGTCGTATTACATAAGCCTCTCCTGATATTCCTTCAATAAAACGCTCCCCACCAAAGAAAACTCGCTTTGCCCCATCGTCATCTATTTGATCTGCTCCTTGTGCACGTGCCAGATTGGCCTCCGAAAACATATCAGGATGAGGAAGAAGATCGATAGATAAAGATTCCCATTCAAGTTTCTGGTTAATAATCACCAAGCATCATTAGCCACCGAGTAGAATGCACTACCACATCTATGATCTTTGTGGGGAAAAACAAAAAGTGCTTACTTGAAACAGATAACATCCTAAGCTTTCAAAATTATTGAAGAAGTGTATATGAATCCACACAAGAGCATTTGAGCTCACGCAAACACGAGCACGTGTACAAATGGGTACTTCAGAACATTCAATAGCTACATCTAAAATCATAAGCCCATAAATGCAGCAAACTAATCCAGATAATGATCTCATACATAACACCCTTCGACAAAATTATGGAGTGACCTGTGCACAGAATTTGCATTTGGAGATGAATTAAGCAAGTACATTACCTTGAATACATAGATATATTTGCTGTTACTGAAAAATTCACGTGCTTCCTTGAGATTAACAACCTGCAATATTATTGTCAGAATTGGCGTGTAACATAAGCCAATTATCAATTGTTTAAGACAAGCAGACCACCTGCCAGTTTTCATTCGTGGTGTACAGCAGAAGATTATGTATAGTTATAGATGCCAAAGGTGCTGCCCTGTGTAGACAATGAGTAATTAGTATTGACAAGCGACAAAAACACATGCCAATCCGGAATGAAGAAACAAAGAGATTGGAAATGGTCGGCATTAGCACTAGTCAGGGATAACATGAAGCAAATCCATTTTGAGTTTATAGATCATAAATCAGAAGGTTTTATCCCAAATAACCAAACAAATATCTCCAGGAAACTCTGAGAAGTGATAAGCAGCAGGTTATTTATTACCAACATTTGAGATAGAACTAACAACAAAAGAAAAGTACCAGAACATGCTAAGTTAACTAAACAATCAAGTGAAGTGCACGAATTGTGAAGAAAAGATAGTAAAGCGTTACTGGTGAACTTCAATGACAGTCGACTTAAATCTACATGTGCAGATCTCTACACTAAATACAAAAACAAAAAAATTTGCTTTATCCAAACTGCATATGACATATTGCATATTCTTGTCCACATTTACATTGCCACTCCCATTCTCCTACAATCTATCACCATTATAAACTGAGAGGTCAGCATCATTTTATTGAGCTGGAAACAGGAAGTCCTTTCGCCTTACATGAACCATAAGGTTACACCATCAATCAGATGAACACTATCGTTGTGGAAATAGGCTGTGTGCGAGTACATGTTTCACTTCACAGTCAACCCACGTGTTTCGCTAAGTAACATAGAAGATTATGTCCAGACGCCAATATTATTTCATGTCATCTAAAGCATATGATGAGCTGCTATATAATGACTTCAGCATGATAAGAATAGTAAACATACTATTAGTTCGATTGAATTTTCTCTAAGATCAATAGCTGTATCAAGAATAATCTTTCAATAAACACCTAGAAAGAAGTACGTGAATTGATATATATTAATAGTCCTTTATTTTAATATTTTGAATGAAACTTCCTAAGACGTGAGACATTTAAAGGGAAAAAAAAAAAGTCTCAGGCACCACTTATTTAAATTGATAATTTACATGTCATATAGTCAATAATCTACTTCTCTTGAGAAATGCTATTGCCTTCTCAAGTGATAAGTTTGGAAGTCCAAAATTACCTGTGGATCTAAACATGTTGTGTCAAGATCAAGTTGTGTTCTCAACGCATGTGTCTCGATAAAAATTAAATTTAATATAGCAAAATATATATTTTCAACACAATTATGATTACTGTGGATCTAAATATGCTACGTTTGTGTCAAGATTAAGTTGTGTTCTCATGTAATGAACAATAATAATCCACATTGGCTGTGCCAAGGATTGCCTAATATAGGCAAATTAATAATTACTCAACAACTACACAAAAACGAAGGGAGATACATAAAAACAAGTGCTTAAAGGCCGGAGAAGCTGATGAAGTGATCTTTTAAGAGTAGGTTTTGGAACCAACTCTTCGTAACCATACCATTTTAATGATATAGATTGTCTTCCAAAAACAAGTAATTCCACTGATGATGAGTTATGCGCTATACCTCCTAAGGAAAGTGAATAACTCACCATGCAGCTCCTCCTTGTCTCTTACCACCTCCGCGAGTTTCAAGAAGAAGGTTGACGGTGGTAACCTCCAAAGTCATTCCATCTGCAATCTAGAAATTTACAAGCACAAAGTAAATATTATTTGGAGCAGATTTGAACATTCAGCAACATTCATAAATGAGTTAAGTGCTCGAGTATCATGGATCTAGAGAAACCTTTGGCTGAAGGTGGATCTAAAGAGATGGAAAATCAAATATCTCAGAAAGTTGACTACGAAGAAACTACCAGGCAGGAGAGGAAAAGAAGGGACAAGCAAACATAAAGGAGAAAAGGATTTCATTACATAAAAGATGCACAGCCAAAAATCAGGGCACGTTCACGGAGAACAAAATAAAACACACAGAAAACACCCAGCCCCCCTTGCCCCCGCATGCGCGCGCGCGTGCTTTTTTGGCCGTAGGTGCCTCCTGATTTTCAGATCGCAAAAAACTAAAGTAAGATGCTGTTTCAGAATCCATCACTAATCATGCACATACTAGCAAAATGCAGTCAGGAAGTGAGAAGTTGGAGTAGACCAATAAATTATGTCCGAATACTCAAAATAAAGTAGCGCTTGAATGCTAGGAGAATTCTTGTAATCAAAGTGAGCCTGACCTTATCCGCAAATCCGTAACCGCTACTCCATCCAGAGCCAGCAGATGATGGTGTACTGCAGGAGAATTGAAGTCAAACATTGAAGTCATCTGGAAAACCAAGATCGACAAGTAGCATGATGCAATATCTCATCCATAATGACGTCCGCATTACCTACATGTAGTCCTAGAAGCTTCAGCATCTGGATTCTCCTCCAGAACCAGATCAAGCCTGTCAATTTGCACCACGATTGGCTCCACCTGGACATTGCTTACGGACGGAAGCTAGAGGAAAACAATCAAACAACTCAAGTCAGCAGTAAATGAGACTACATTGGACCCGAAAACTTCCTAATCCAGGCTTTTAACCATGAAACTAGTTATTAAAGGACTGCCAGGCCAGGGCACCAAGTGAGCCGCAATCTCTTAAGACTTCCACTGTAGTAAACATAGCAATTTCCATTTCATTTGTCCTGCTTCTTCAGACATCTCTAGTAATCAAACAACGGATAGACAAGCAAATCCAATAAATAAACAAGTCCAAATAAGAGAAAACTTACACTTAGTGTCAACTTGCCAACCTTTGCCACCGTCACATGCAATGCTGGCGGCAGTCCAACGCTTGAATGCAGAGCATCTCCATTGATATCTAAAGTGCCGAAGGAAACCGTCAATCCGCCAGCTTATGATGCATTCCAACAGGTCATACCAAAGCGATTGGCAATCACACTCAACAAACTAGCAAAATCAAGACAGACAAAAGACAGCCAATTGATCTGATACAGCACAATTGCAAAGCGGCGAACAACCATTTTCATCGATCAGAGCAGCGAAATGAATTAGAGTAGAACTCGACAACGTAACGAGCGAAACATTTTACCTGATACGAGCCAAGAAAAGGAAAGGGAGAAGAAAGTTGGGGGAATTACCTAAATTAGAGAGCTGAACGGTGCGACCTTGCAACTTGAACTGATCTCTGGAGAAGGACTTGAGCCAGTACTTGAGAGTGTACTCCAAGGCCCGAGCCAGTATCGACTCCATTTCTCCGAGCTCGTCGCAATCGCCGCCTCGGAGAAACCTCTACGAGCTCCGGGGAACTTCCAGATCCGCGATCGAGCATTCAACCGGAGACCTAATCGGGTTCGGACTGGGGGATCCGGAGCGAGAATGCTTCTATATATCTCTGCCTCTCTCTACCTTTCTCTATCTGATTTATCAGCTGGCAGGTTAGAATCTCGGAACAGCGGGGAGAGGAAGGGGGAGGGAGGGAAAGGGACAGGGGGTCCGAGGCACGTGCCGAGTGGGCGGCACGTGAGAGGAAGAATGCGATGGGACCGCTTTCACTGTCTGAAGAGAAGCAGAGCGTTGGATCGCGGGATTTTTGTCAGGAGGGAGAATTTGTCGGTTCTGTCCGCACCTCTTTTGGTTAAAAAAAAAAAGGCACAAGGAAACAAGGAAGGGAAGAAGTAGCTGGCACAGAACAAATATAATTTTCTCCTTTTATCACCTAGCTTTATCGAACTTGTGTTTCGAATTAACATCCAAGTAATACCGCAATACCACATAAGCATCAAAACCTACATTTTCGGCATTCATCGGTGGCAGATTTCAAATGTGTTTGATTCTGCATTCTCAATTAGTTTTAAAGCTTTAAAGTCCTTTAAGCAAATGCAAATGACATTTGATTTATTTTCCGAAAAAACTTAGAGATATGTAATTATACTTTCAAGTACTCTAAAGGCCTATATAGCCCAAGATAGGTCTAGAGATTCTTTGGAATATTGCATTTTCGAAATGCTGGTACGATTTTTTTCGTTATAACTTTACCTTCGATCAAATTTCATAATTCAAAAAATGCCCTCGAAAACCTAACTTTGCCGAGAAAGTCCTCCATGAGTGGCTGACGGCCAGATCGAGCCGCCGTCAACATCGCCTGGGTCGTGCAACTTAGGCCTCGCTTGAGGTTGCATGACCTCAAGAGAGGCTAGGCAATGGCTAATTTGCCTCACCAAAGGCTTAGTTTCTCCAACAAATAGTTTAAGAATTAAAAAAAAAATAGCAAAAGTCATTTACAAGATGTAGTTTTTACCAAATAGCATTTAAGTTAAAGTTACTTCTTATGCATTTTTAAAATACGGTTTACATAATATTATTTGCATTTTAAAAAATTCTTTTAACTCAAAGGCCTTTACATTTTTCTAAAGGTATTCCCCAAAATTGAATCGAACTCACCTAAAGTTTACAAGTGTGCTTGGACTATCACCCAGCGAAGGGTTGCGAAAAAAAAAATTGCACAGACAATAAAGGGTCATGAAAATACAGCCTACAAAAGCAAACAAGACTAGCGTTTTTTACTCTTAAGATCCATTTGTTTTGCAAAAAATAAATAATTATAAAAGAGTGATGAAGTATTCAGTAAAAATAGGTTCTTTACCCAAAAAAAAAATTATTTTTATTTAAAAAAAATTTTTTTTTTGGGTAAAGAACCTATTTTTACTGAATACTTCATCACTCTTTTATAATTATTTATTTTTTGCAAAACAAATGGATCTTAAGAGTAAAAAACGCTAGTCTTGTTTGCTTTTGTAGGCTGTATTTTCATGACCCTTTATTGTCTGTGCAATTTTTTTTTTTCGCAACCCTTCGCTGGGTGATAGTCCAAGCACACTTGTAAACTTTAGGTGAGTTCGATTCAATTTTGGGGAATACCTTTAGAAAAATGTAAAGGCCTTTGAGTTAAAAGAATTTTTTAAAATGCAAATAATATTATGTAAACCGTATTTTAAAAATGCATAAGAAGTAACTTTAACTTAAATGCTATTTGGTAAAACTACATCTTGTAAATGACTTTTGCTATTTTTTTTTTAATTCTTAAACTATTTGTTGGAGAAACTAAGCCTTTGGTGAGGCAAATTAGCCATTGCCTAGCCTCTCTTGAGGTCATGCAACCTCAAGCGAGGCCTAAGTTGCACGACCCAGGCGATGTTGACGGCGGCTCGATCTGGCCGTCAGCCACTCATGGAGGACTTTCTCGGCAAAGTTAGGTTTTCGAGGGCATTTTTTGAATTATGAAATTTGATCGAAGGTAAAGTTATAACGAAAAAAATCGTACCAGCATTTCGAAAATGCAATATTCCAAAGAATCTCTAGACCTATCTTGGGCTATATAGGCCTTTAGAGTACTTGAAAGTATAATTACATATCTCTAAGTTTTTTCGGAAAATAAATCAAATGTCATTTGCATTTGCTTAAGGACTTTAAAGCTTTAAAACTAATTGAGAATGCAGAATCAAACACATTTGAAATCTGCCACCGATGAATGCCGAAAATGTAGGTTTTGATGCTTATGTGGTATTGCGGTATTACTTGGATGTTAATTCGAAACACAAGTTCGATAAAGCTAGGTGATAAAAGGAGAAAATTATATTTGTTCTGTGCCAGCTACTTCTTCCCTTCCTTGTTTCCTTGTGCCTTTTTTTTTTTAACCAAAAGAGGTGCGGACAGAACCGACAAATTCTCCCTCCTGACAAAAATCCCCCGCGATCCAACGCTCTGCTTCTCTTCAGACAGTGAAAGCGGTCCCATCGCATTCTTCCTCTCACGTGCCGCCCACTCGGCACGTGCCTCGGACCCCCTGTCCCTTTCCCTCCCTCCCCCTTCCTCTCCCCCGCTGTTCCGAGATTCTAACCTGCCAGCTGATAAATCAGATAGAGAAAGGTAGAGAGAGGCAGAGATATATAGAAGCATTCTCGCTCCGGATCCCCAGTCCGAACCCGATTAGGTCTCCGGTTGAATGCTCGATCGCGGATCTGGAAGTTCCCCGGAGCTCGTAGAGGTTTCTCCGAGGCGGCGATTGCGACGAGCTCGGAGAAATGGAGTCGATACTGGCTCGGGCCTTGGAGTACACTCTCAAGTACTGGCTCAAGTCCTTCTCCAGAGATCAGTTCAAGTTGCAAGGTCGCACCGTTCAGCTCTCTAATTTAGGTAATTCCCCCAACTTTCTTCTCCCTTTCCTTTTCTTGGCTCGTATCAGGTAAAATGTTTCGCTCGTTACGTTGTCGAGTTCTACTCTAATTCATTTCGCTGCTCTGATCGATGAAAATGGTTGTTCGCCGCTTTGCAATTGTGCTGTATCAGATCAATTGGCTGTCTTTTGTCTGTCTTGATTTTGCTAGTTTGTTGAGTGTGATTGCCAATCGCTTTGGTATGACCTGTTGGAATGCATCATAAGCTGGCGGATTGACGGTTTCCTTCGGCACTTTAGATATCAATGGAGATGCTCTGCATTCAAGCGTTGGACTGCCGCCAGCATTGCATGTGACGGTGGCAAAGGTTGGCAAGTTGACACTAAGTGTAAGTTTTCTCTTATTTGGACTTGTTTATTTATTGGATTTGCTTGTCTATCCGTTGTTTGATTACTAGAGATGTCTGAAGAAGCAGGACAAATGAAATGGAAATTGCTATGTTTACTACAGTGGAAGTCTTAAGAGATTGCGGCTCACTTGGTGCCCTGGCCTGGCAGTCCTTTAATAACTAGTTTCATGGTTAAAAGCCCTGGATTAGGAAGTTTTCGGTCCAATGTAGTCTCATTTACTGCTGACTTGAGTTGTTTGATTTGTTTTCCTCTAGCTTCCGTCCGTAAGCAATGTCCAGGTGGAGCCAATCGTGGTGCAAATTGACAGGCTTGATCTGGTTCTGGAGGAGAATCCAGATGCTGAAGCTTCTAGGACTACATGTAGGTAATGCGGACGTCATTATGGATGAGATATTGCATCATGCTACTTGTCGATCTTGGTTTTCCAGATGACTTCAATGTTTGACTTCAATTCTCCTGCAGTACACCATCATCTGCTGGCTCTGGATGGAGTAGCGGTTACGGATTTGCGGATAAGGTCAGGCTCACTTTGATTACAAGAATTCTCCTAGCATTCAAGCGCTACTTTATTTTGAGTATTCGGACATAATTTATTGGTCTACTCCAACTTCTCACTTCCTGACTGCATTTTGCTAGTATGTGCATGATTAGTGATGGATTCTGAACAGCATCTTACTTTAGTTTTTTGCGATCTGAAAATCAGGAGGCACCTACGGCCAAAAAGCACGCGCGCGCGCATGCGGGGGCAAGGGGGCTGGGTGTTTTCTGTGTGTTTTATTTTGTTCTCCGTGAACGTGCCCTGATTTTTGGCTGTGCATCTTTTATGTAATGAAATCCTTTTCTCCTTTATGTTTGCTTGTCCCTTCTTTTCCTCTCCTGCCTGGTAGTTTCTTCGTAGTCAACTTTCTGAGATATTTGATTTTCCATCTCTTTAGATCCACCTTCAGCCAAAGGTTTCTCTAGATCCATGATACTCGAGCACTTAACTCATTTATGAATGTTGCTGAATGTTCAAATCTGCTCCAAATAATATTTACTTTGTGCTTGTAAATTTCTAGATTGCAGATGGAATGACTTTGGAGGTTACCACCGTCAACCTTCTTCTTGAAACTCGCGGAGGTGGTAAGAGACAAGGAGGAGCTGCATGGTGAGTTATTCACTTTCCTTAGGAGGTATAGCGCATAACTCATCATCAGTGGAATTACTTGTTTTTGGAAGACAATCTATATCATTAAAATGGTATGGTTTACGAAGAGTTGGTTTCCAAAACCTACTCTTAAAAGATCACTTCATCAGCTTCTCCGGCCTTTAAGCACTTGTTTTTATGTATCTCCCTTCGTTTTTGTGTAGTTGTTGAGTAATTATTAATTTGCCTATATTAGGCAATCCTTGGCACAGCCAATGTGGATTATTATTGTTCATTACATGAGAACACAACTTAATCTTGACACAAACGTAGCATATTTAGATCCACAGTAATCATAATTGTGTTGAAAATATATATTTTGCTATATTAAATTTAATTTTTATCCGAGACACATGCGTTGAGAACACAACTTGATCTTGACACAACATGTTTAGATCCACAGGTAATTTTTGGACTTCCAACTTATCACTTGAGAAGGCAATAGCATTTCTCAAGAGAAGTAGATTATTGACTATATGACATGTAAATTATCAATTTAAATAAGTGGTGCCTGAGACTTTTTTTTTTTTCCCTTTAAATGTCTCACGTCTTAGGAAGTTTCATTCAAAATATTAAAATAAAGGACTATTAATATATATCAATTCACGTACTTCTTTCTAGGTGTTTATTGAAAGATTATTCTTGATACAGCTATTGATCTTAGAGAAAATTCAATCGAACTAATAGTATGTTTACTATTCTTATCATGCTGAAGTCATTATATAGCAGCTCATCATATGCTTTAGATGACATGAAATAATATTGGCGTCTGGACATAATCTTCTATGTTACTTAGCGAAACACGTGGGTTGACTGTGAAGTGAAACATGTACTCGCACACAGCCTATTTCCACAACGATAGTGTTCATCTGATTGATGGTGTAACCTTATGGTTCATGTAAGGCGAAAGGACTTCCTGTTTCCAGCTCAATAAAATGATGCTGACCTCTCAGTTTATAATGGTGATAGATTGTAGGAGAATGGGAGTGGCAATGTAAATGTGGACAAGAATATGCAATATGTCATATGCAGTTTGGATAAAGCAAATTTTTTTGTTTTTGTATTTAGTGTAGAGATCTGCACATGTAGATTTAAGTCGACTGTCATTGAAGTTCACCAGTAACGCTTTACTATCTTTTCTTCACAATTCGTGCACTTCACTTGATTGTTTAGTTAACTTAGCATGTTCTGGTACTTTTCTTTTGTTGTTAGTTCTATCTCAAATGTTGGTAATAAATAACCTGCTGCTTATCACTTCTCAGAGTTTCCTGGAGATATTTGTTTGGTTATTTGGGATAAAACCTTCTGATTTATGATCTATAAACTCAAAATGGATTTGCTTCATGTTATCCCTGACTAGTGCTAATGCCGACCATTTCCAATCTCTTTGTTTCTTCATTCCGGATTGGCATGTGTTTTTGTCGCTTGTCAATACTAATTACTCATTGTCTACACAGGGCAGCACCTTTGGCATCTATAACTATACATAATCTTCTGCTGTACACCACGAATGAAAACTGGCAGGTGGTCTGCTTGTCTTAAACAATTGATAATTGGCTTATGTTACACGCCAATTCTGACAATAATATTGCAGGTTGTTAATCTCAAGGAAGCACGTGAATTTTTCAGTAACAGCAAATATATCTATGTATTCAAGGTAATGTACTTGCTTAATTCATCTCCAAATGCAAATTCTGTGCACAGGTCACTCCATAATTTTGTCGAAGGGTGTTATGTATGAGATCATTATCTGGATTAGTTTGCTGCATTTATGGGCTTATGATTTTAGATGTAGCTATTGAATGTTCTGAAGTACCCATTTGTACACGTGCTCGTGTTTGCGTGAGCTCAAATGCTCTTGTGTGGATTCATATACACTTCTTCAATAATTTTGAAAGCTTAGGATGTTATCTGTTTCAAGTAAGCACTTTTTGTTTTTCCCCACAAAGATCATAGATGTGGTAGTGCATTCTACTCGGTGGCTAATGATGCTTGGTGATTATTAACCAGAAACTTGAATGGGAATCTTTATCTATCGATCTTCTTCCTCATCCTGATATGTTTTCGGAGGCCAATCTGGCACGTGCACAAGGAGCAGATCAAATAGATGACGATGGGGCAAAGCGAGTTTTCTTTGGTGGGGAGCGTTTTATTGAAGGAATATCAGGAGAGGCTTATGTAATACGACTTTGACTTTGCTAGAAATTGATGAATTTTTTCGTTGTATTGCTTATTGGCTCTGTGAGTTTAACAAGGTACTTTGTGCGACAGTTAAAAAGTTGATGCATTTCCTATGACTTTATGATAGATCACAGTGAAGAGGACGGAACTAAATACACCACTTGTCTTGAGGTTCAGTTGCACATTACGGAAGCTGTTTGTCCTGCACTAAGTGAACCAGGTATCTAGTGTTTTCTTTTCTTTAATCTTATTCCCAGGTGTGCTTGTCTTATAAATATCTGGAGTTGATATATAGCATCATATGAGCAGGACTTCGTGCTCTTCTTCGCTTCTTGACTGGACTGTACATCTGCCTCAATAGAGGAGATGTGGATTTAAAGGCTCAAGAGGTTTTAGAA
>JAGVVM010001643.1:0-12422 GCA_019149425.1 Psidium friedrichsthalianum
GGACAGCAGTAAACATTATACAGGTGTAGCTGGGACAAATAAATTAATAGTTCATAGTACAACCAGTTAATAAGCTCCTCAATAAAGTATTACTTTCTGAGAAACACGTCCTCTAGGCAATCAATACAATTATCATATGCATGCTCTACAATCTTGAATTCGTTAGTAGCCAATTGACCCGCGTAATATGGCACATTGGTCCGACGGCCACATATCGTCGTATCAGTCCATGCCTGAACCCGCGTACGGGCTGACTTCAAGTTGGCACCTTATCACATCCGTTATCCCGCGTTAATGCTCAGGGCCCGGCCTATGCCTCGCCCGTGTTTATATAGGTACTCAGTCGGCACATTTATCTCTCCATTTCTCGGTGTCGTATAGAACACTTCAGGGCCATTTCTCGCCTTGTCTATAGTCACTCAGGTCGTCATACTTCTTTCTCCAATTTCATTGGTGGTTAGCATCATCACATTCACGGCCATAATCTTGGCTACGTAGAACACCAATTCACATGATATTAATTTACACACTTTCAACTGAATTCATCGCGCTATCTAGAAAACTAATAAAAAATACTAAACTGCCTTCAGCTAATACAACCTTTAAAATTCATTTGGACAGATCATATGGCTCATACAGTTAGGCACTTTCAAATCAATCTAATCTTCAATCAGCATATGAACATGGCTAATTCAATTGGCAAACCGCTTCAGCCAAGTACATAGCCCGCTAACTAATCGACGTGCCCAATATTTCAATTCAACAGGCCGACACAATGGCCTGTAAGCCATCATCTCCTCTTTTACGTGTTCATTTTATTTAAAATTCCGATTTCTCAACTGGGACCCCAAATGATCCTCAATAATTAATTTCCAGTATCTAGAACTATCCTCAAACTATTATTTTGATACGAACACGACCCCCAACTATTTGAAATAGTAATATAAATTATTGTTCGGCGCTTGTTTTTTGCGTAAAACTATTCCAAAATATATTTTTCGGGGTATTTCGAGACACCACGGGACCCCACAAACTTTCACCTTTTCAAAACAAATAAATTGGGCGGCGCGTGAACAATGTTCATATTCATGACAGTGACTTTCAATACTATTTGGCCCGTTTTAATACAATTGCCCGAAAATTCATTTTTCCGATACTCGAACCACCTTCCGGTGACCTCACATTATGACCTACAACAGCCTTAGTCAAACATTGGACGCATATTTCATTCACAAACCATCTCACACATATCATACCACAAAATTCAATTTCCTCCATCAAAATACGCCGATTATGTTAATTTTCTAATCGATTTACCACGTATCGGTGCGCCTAAAGCTAATCATGGCAACCTAAGCCTCATATGAAGTCTCAGAGGTTTAATTTATACCTAAACACAGTTGAAACACAGCTTGGATTCTGGCTGAAATGTGTGACCGGCCGGTGCCAACGGCGGCCGACGAATAACGACGATGTAGAAAAAAGAATTGGATTCCGTTGGGGTTTAGTCGCAATCGAGGCTGATAGCAAGGATAACCGAGTTAAATTGAGCTAGACATAATTTTATGACATAAATATGGGTTTTAGGACACGCCGAGATTGATATATATCATGGGAGCCAAAATAAAAAAATCTAAAAAATTTGAGACAAATTCGTCGACCGAAATGAAATAGCTTGAACGGAACACAAAACGACGTTGGATCGAGTGAAACAAAGTTCTGTGACTCAACTAGATAGGACCTACACATATCCAAAAATCAAGAACCCAACGGTCAGATTTCCGTCGGTGGCCATTTGAAGTTAAGCGGCAGAAATTTGGAGCCGAGAGAGAGATCCAAGATCAAGAGAGAGAAAAGGGGGAGAGAATGTGCCGGTGAGAGAGAGAAAAGAGAGAGAGAGAAAAGAGTCGATATTATCTCTAGGGTCAATTATTGAAATTACTATTCATCGAAAGCGAGTTGACGGATAGTCCGGACTATCAGTGAATTTTTTGTTTTTTGATTGTAAGGTTTGGGCACCATATTTAGGTCAAATGGTCAAATTGGTCTGAAAGATGATTGACGAGACATTTCTCTAATCGTGAAATTTCAGACGGTAAGAGCTCAATCGGTGTTAATTTGCCTCAACCGCTGATCGGAAAAGATATAAAACGTTGCCGAACATTTTTCTCTCTCGTCTCGCTAAAAATACTCCTACCCCAGAACGTTGCTGAAAAATTTTTCTAGTCTCACTAAAAACTCCTAGCCTTATGCCATGGATTCTAGCTCAAACCGGGGCAAGATAGTGTTGGGTTTCTAGCGGTCCGGGCCCGGCCGCTCGTCAGCAGACATGAAAACATGTCATACACAAGTGCAAGAAAATAATTCAACGGCGCCCTAGATCATCTTAGAAATCCTCATATACTTGAATCGAAAATCACACTTTCTAAAACACTTTAGAAACGTACTTGGTATAATAGAGGTTGGATACGGCTCCGATTCTTTGTCCTCTAGCCCAAGAAGTGTCGGTCCCTAGTTCAGACACGCTTCGACACCATTGACTTGGAAGCAGAGACTCGGAGGAATGCTCTCGGATTATGCTAGTAATCCTCGCGGCGTCTTGATCCGAATTCTTCGTTTTCAACTAATGGAAACACAACATTGTATATCCTAATCGTCGTTCTCGAGCTCACTTTCTCACGAAATCTAACACGTATATATGTGACTCTCAAGGTTTCTCATTTTTTTAATCTTAGGGCCCTCACCTCTATTTATAGAGGATTAGAGAGAGGGAGAGAAATGGGGAGGGGCGATGGTCAATTTGACCTGCTTGTTGGCCAGTGTGTCGATCGCCCTTTGGCCACCCATATGCTGTCTTTTGGGTGGCATTTCATCCACTGGGCTCTAGACATTCTAGGCTTAATGTCCTTCAATTTTTGGTGATCATAATCAGTCATTTGATGTGCCAAACGTTTCTTCCAAACGGATAGAAAATCCTATCATACTTACGACTTTTTAGAGGATAACCTTGTTATATTTTCTTTTGGTAACAAACCTTATTCAATAATGATGCAGGCATGATTAACCATCACATCATCCATGACATCATCATGATGTCATGCCTGTGTCATCAATTTCGTCATCCTTTAGCGAGCTTTAGATGGAGGAACGAATCAATCCGTTTTAAATCCTTTTGACTATCCAAATAGTCTTATCCTTCTTGCAATCCCATCTTTATTATGGACATCACCAGATATCGGTTAAGGTGTGGACATTCATAGGTTCACTCTTGAACTGGTAGTGAGATTTCTCAAGGATTGATCTAATCGAGGTGTCCATAGGTACTTAGGATTAGGAGCACTGCTCTAGCGTTTCTCAATGGCATTGATATCATTTTGCTTATTTGGATTGGTAATCGCATTACAGACATGTCAATGGTGAAAAAGACCATTGGTCAATTGAGCTGAACCAACGACCTTTCTATTATGAAAGATGGAACACATATCATCTGTGAAGGAGAATTGCATATTCTCTTCTTATTAACAAGATACATATTATGTTCCCGTATCGTTCTTTCATAATACAAACAGTTTGATAACACTATTACAGCCCACTAGGCAAAAGTACACGATAAGTCCCTAGCTTGGTAGCAACTGTTGCTCCATTTGCAAAAATCAAGACTGATCATTTTGGCCCCAGCATCCGGCCTTATTTTCATATTCTACAATGATATACAAATATGTGACGTCGCAACGAATCTAGAACCATAAGCTGGGTTGTGAAACTAACCATAAGATTAGTTTCAATAAGCACATAAATCATACCTCCATGGGGATGGTCCTTTTGCTTAACCTTTAAGCTAGCGATGGTACTTCTTACAGTTCCTCTTCCATTGCCCATCAACCTCGCAGTAATGACAGGTCCCTTTGTCTGCTTTTAGCTTTCGTAATATACCACATTTGGTCTTTTGCTGTGTATTTTCTTCTCATATGCCACTAACATGCTATGAAGTTCTGCCAGAGTCTTCTGCATGTGGTAATTCTGAACAAAGCTTGAGAAGGATTTAGACAAGGACTGGAGGATCAAATCCACACTAGCTCATTATCCATAATGAGGTCCAGCCTTGCAAGCTCTTTAAGTGTGCCGGATCAATTTTGAGAACATGATCATTGCAAAGCACCCTATGGCATTTTTCATGTGGTACAACGTCTTGGAATATCTCATATCTGGCGGTCCGACTATTCCCATGGAAGAACTCTTTCAGATGAAGAAAATAATCGACCTTGTGGTCTTTATGTTCTCATATTTCCTTTGGAATTCATTATTCATGGACGCCAACATGTACGATCTAATCTTTAGGTCCTCCTCTTTCCACTTTCTCATCAGTGTCTCGCTTGTTTGTGGTCAAACCCTCAGGGAGCTTGTTAGCATGTCCTTATCCAACACATATCCGAGCTTCTCCATATTGAGGACAATCCTCAAATTTCGAGCTAATCTTGAAATTCGGCCAGTCAAGCAATTCTTGTCCGAATTGAGGCGATCGAGTTTGGGTTACCATTTTCACAGAGTATGTCAAAATCTAGTGTAGAAAATCAAGGTCGTTAGGTATTTGTTTATCGATTTACCTACTATTTATTTTTGGCCTTTAAATGAAATAGGCTCCTCCTAAATTTATCGAATCCCACACTCCTCTAGTGAGAAACGGTAGTCCTCGTTGGACAGATTACTAGCGGGGATTGGAGTCCCATCAGTTCATGGTTCACCCACCTAACAGTATTGGTATTCAACACGAACTAGATGAGTGGATCAACCTATCTAGGTATCTCATGCTCATCCCAATCATCAGTTGGCCTCCGGATTATAAGGTCTCACCTGACAGTTATTGACCTCATGATCACAGTCAAGTCTAACCCATCGTCACTGTAGACATTGAATACAGACGTATCCTTAACTAACAGTTATTGAAAATGCCTAGTTTCAATATCCACAGCATCCAATGCTTTTTATGGATTGGTTTCTATCATAGATGGTAATTAATCCCATGTATCTATGATGAGTTAATCACTCACTATGGCAGAGCATCAATCCACGACGGCGGTAGGCCACGAGTCTAATACCCGTTACAACTTGATATTCAATTGAGGAGATTTTAGGTCTCAAAACAAGTCTCAACTATGTCCATTCCATTTTTAACCAGTCCTAGCAGTAACCAGCAGTAGTAGACATATTCTCCAAATAGATAATAACCCGTTCGCCAGAATAGACATCATATATATATCACATACATATTATAACACATGCTCAATACATTAAAAAGAGCGAACAAAATATTAATTCGCAACATTTTGCGACATTTGATATCATAATCGGAAAAACAGAGCCAAAAACGTGTCCAGACGACCCGAGAATGCCCAAATCCATCACAGCTCATTGCTAATAGCAATGACTTTTGGTCAGAGGCCCGTTTTGAGTACTCGACCAATTTGAGCTCATTTCGATTTCGTTTGAAGATTTTCGATCAAATTGATTCGGCTTGTCTTTTGTAAAGCTAAACAATTTAATTTTGCAAAATTACCGCGCACGCCGCCTGATCAAAGGCAGTGGCCACCTTTGACCCCTCATAGCCATTGGCGGTTTTCGCCTGTGGCTGTGATCCACAGGCAGTCCTACCTCCAAACTGAGGTCGTCCAGTGATTCTCGGGCCCTAATCAAGTCCAGACATGCATGGGGTTGGTCCATCAAGTTTCGAAACCAATTTTCGAAGACCCAACGACGATATCCAAATATCGTCAAAAACCGAATCAATCAAGTATACGAGAGTTCTAAGCGTGGCTTTGATACCACTTGTTGGGTTTCTAGCGGTCCCGGGTGCTCGTCACATACATGAAAATATGTCATACACACAGCGGAAGAAAATAAATTCAGACAGCATCCTAGATCTTCTTAGAAATCGTCATATACCTGAATCGAAAATCACACTTTCTAAACAACTTCAGAAATGTACCTGGATAACAGAGGTTAGATGCGGCTTTGCTTCTTATCCTCTAGCCCAAGAGGTATCGGGCCTCTAGTCCAGACACGCCTCGACACCCATGCGACTTGGAAGACGGAGATTCGGAGAAACGGCCTCGGATTATGCTAAGTAATCTTCGCGACATCTTGATCCGAACCCTTTGTTTTCACCAATGGAAACACATGGTTGTGTTTCCGAATCGGTCGATTCTCAAGCTCACATTCTCATGAAATCTGGCACGTATATATATGACTCTCAAGGTTTCTCACCTTTCTAATCTTAGGGCCCTCACCTCTATTTACAGATGATTAGAGAGAGGGAGAGAATGATGGGGAGGGGCGGTTTTATACCGCTCCTCCAAAACCGCCTATATGGCAACCAAGGCCGCCATATGACCTCCCAACTGGCCACGTGGCCAGCTAGTGCTGGTCAAAGGCGGCAAGTTGCCGCCTTTGACCAGCCACGTGGCGTTGCCCATGGGACGGTGGTCAAAGTGGCAATTATGCCACTTTGACCAGCCCATCGGTATGGCTGCCCATGTGAGCGGCCATACGTCGTCCTTTAAGGCGGCAATCCTCATCCACGGGTTCTAGACATTTTAGGCTTAATGTCTCTCAAGTTTCGTAATCAAATCATGTCATTTGATGTGCTAAACGTCTTTATCAAATGGACAGAAAACCCTATCCTACTTTGACTTTCTAGAGGATAACCTTTATTTTTTTTTTTTTTGATAATAAAATTTATCCAATGATGATACCGGTATCCATGTAACCATTATATCATCCATGATATCATCATGATATCATTAACGATTTTAACGAGTTTTAGAAGGAGGAAACAAATTTAATCTGTTTTAACTCTTTTGACTATCCAAATAGTTTTATCGCATTCTCGCGATCGGTCTTGGTTATGCCCCTGTCGGTTAAGACGTGTGATATCCCTAGGTTCACCCCTGAACTGGTAGTGAGATTCCTCAAGGAATTGATCGTCCCAAATCAATCCTTAGATCCCACAAACTGAAAGTGATATCTAGCAACATATCACAGTTTCCCAGTCATAATGAAGTAAGAGGACAAAGTGAAACGTTGGCCTTGGTTCGGTGTTATTCAATCCTTCTATTCTACCATATCCTGATTGAGTGAGGGCCATGGATATCTGAGTCAAACCCACAGATTCGATCATATGAATAAATCTATTTGACGTGCATTCGACGAGACTCCTCTCGATTTCTGCCTTGGCCAAAGACTTTCTAATGTACCGTCACGCATAGATCGCATGGGACGTCAACCTCATCTAATGAGGAGACAGATCCCAACTGTTACCCCCGCTTGTGACTTCATATATGGAGGACTGTGACCATCATGCATAAAGGCGGGTTAATGATCGTCCAATATCGTACCTGTGAACCACAACAATCCAATATACAGGTCAGTATCGCGGCTTAGGTCTGAGGATCATTAACACACCAAAGCCAAGAGCGATTGAGACATTGACCAAGCACGAAGCTTCCATGTTAGTCAATTGTTCTTTCGTCACGTTCAGTGGATTCGATCGAACTCGTTTCGATACAAACATCTGTTTTCCAGTTTAGACGTCTAACCTCCGATAACTTGTAAGTCGTCATTCCTATTGGGCATCCATGCTCAATAGCGAAGCTATGAAACACATTGGTCTGAACTGGCTCGTAGATGCCCAATTCACGATTCTTTGACCAAGAACTAATTTGAAGATCAGAGACCAACTGATGACCCATCACACATATTCTTGACGCCTCAATAATGAGTGTTAGTTTCAACTGATCTAATAAACTTTATTCATCTAAATAAAAGGGACAAGATGAATAAATATGCGTCTTGCCATTAATACGATATCGATAGTACAATATTTATCCATACATGTGACCATCACATGGTTGCTTTAGTGCATACTCCTAAACAGACAGAAATTTTCAATTTTTCCCTTTCTCACTTGGTATTTCGAGATCAATCTGCCCATTTCATGCCTTTTTAGGTAATGTCCAAATTCACAACTGTAACACTCATGAGAGTTAATTATCCTATTTTGGAACTCAATTCGCGGTCTCATATATAAGATGGCAACTTTAAAAAAATTCTCAAACTAACGAGTGGCTTTTATGAGTCATGCATATCGATCATTTGGTTCATATGCTTATATTCCTAGCTAGCCTTTCCCTTTTGGTTAGTTATCACGAAGTGATCAATTTCGAGTGAGATCCATTTCTAGCGCCTCTATGAAATAACCCTTCTATATTCAAATTTCGAAAAAGGGTCGAATTTCAAAATGTCACAATTATTTGGTAAAAAGTAAAGTCAATGCCAAGTCAAGATAGAATCAATATCATTTTCAATAAGTCAATACGAAGTCAAGAGGTAAATGACAAATAGAAATGTCATTTTCAAAGCATATGATAAGGACACGATTAATGTTATTTTAAGTATTCAATGATAGGATAAGATCAATATCATTTTTCAAGCATTTAATGTTAACACAAGATCAATGTCATTTTTAAGCATCTAACGATAGGATAAAATCAATGTCATTTTCAATAACAAAGTCAAGAAGTTATAAATGAGTACACACTATAGAATTGACCAGTCAAGAAAACATAAATGAGTTCACACTAATAAGATTAACAAAATCAAGATGATATAAATGCATTCACATGTGAAGTAACTTGTGAGAGAAGCTAGAAAACTACTATAATAGGGGTATGATTTCTGTTGAGAAGTTTGTCTCTCTGAATGTTTTGACTCTGACAAAACTTTCCTTTTCATTTTGAATTAAGTTAATATATTGAAATTGCTTTTGCAGAGATGAGTTTGTGAAAAGAAGCTCATATGGATCCAGATCTGATGTTCAGATTCAAAAGAGAGATGTCATGTATCTACTTCTAAGTCTGTAGAAGTAAAAGTGTTCAGATGAAAGAGGAACTGCCCTGAATATGTCAGAAGGAAAGCGTTGTCTCTGAAGCCTTCAGATGAAGAAGAGTTCCGTTTAAAAAGACTTCAAGGAAGCTGCTCTGAATACTTATGGGCTAAAAGATTTTTGTGACTCGTCAGCAAGGATCCTCCAGAAGCAAAAATCGCTACTTAACTCTGAAATGAATCAGAGGAAACTTCAGTTGTAAACTGACTCTGAAATATGTTCAGACACAATTTCAGACTCAGTATTATAAGAGACTCTGAAGACCCACGTATGCAGGTTTCCGAGATGGCTAGGATATCTATGGAAGTTTGTGTGATTTGATGATGACCGGATTCTTGTCCCATCAAATCAGGGAATATCTACAGTTGGATGACACCTTCCATAACAAAGAATATTGAAGATTGGATTGAACTCTACTTATGGAAAGCTGAAGTCTCAGTTGTATGGGCGACTGACTCTGAAGCGTTCAAACTCTGCTACAACGGCTAGAAGATCTTCTCTGATACAGTCTCCGTTAATCAAGGTTGATGACGATCAATCAATGATTGAGGAGCGATCCTTGGGACACCTTGACCAACGGCTAGTTCAAGGTTAGAGGAGTATAAAAGAGGATCAACGAAGACGATTGGTAGGGTGACGAACAAAAAATTCCAAAGCTTTGAGCGAACTTACTAACTTGCGATTCTTTTGTACACGAGAGACACCACTTACATGTGTTGAGAGGCTAGTGTGTTATTCGTGTGAGAAGCATACAGATTCTGTAATCCTCAATTATATATAGTAGAAATCAGCCTATCGGCTGTCAGCGTGGGAGAGGGCCGTAGGCTTGATATAAGCCGAACCACTATAACTGTTGTGTGCAAGTTTCTCTATCTATATACATCTGATCTTTGTGTTTTGCACGCCAGCCTTAGCATTCAAATCTGATTGCTCAGAAGTTGCATATTTGCATTCAGATTCATAATTTGCTCACAATTAGAATCTTTAATTTCACTTGTTCAGATTTTGATTCTGCATACATTTTGATTTGATTATTAATTCCGCATCATATCATTAAAATCTCTTTAAATCACCTATTCACCCCCTCTAGGTGATATTGCTAGATTCAACAATTGGTATCAGAGCAAGGTTGCTCATATTTTTTGGAGTGTTTTTACTTCAGAGCTAACGATCTAGAATGTCTAGCATCAATAATGCAGTATCAGCTGATTCACACTACAGTAACAAGCCACCATACTTCGATGGAAAATTACAATATGTGTGGTGCAATAAAATGAAGTGGTTCTTTAAAGCATCAGATGAATTATGTGGGATGTTGTTGTTAACGGAGTTGTACCCACTGCTACAGCAACTCCCTCAACTGGAGATGAGACAAATGCCACAGTAACTCTGACAGATTCTGAAAGAGCAAGGAGACGAAATCTTGACTCCAAAGCAGTACATGCTCTCTTTTGTGCTTTATCTACTCCTTTATACAATCGTGTTGCAGAAGAAGAATCATCAAAAGCTATATGGGATAGACTTCACGTTACATATCAAGGACAGAACAGACAGAGTGAAAGAAACCTAACTTAGCATGTTGCTAAGTGATTATGAAGCGTTTGAAATGAAATCTGATGAATCAATTGCTGATATGATTGACAGATTTCAGATACTAGCAAGTGGTCTAGCGAGACAAGGTGCTCCAGTGGCAGAACCTATGCAAGTCAGGAAAATTCTTCGGAGGACTCACTGATGAGTGGAACTACGTCAAACCATCAATACAAGAGTGTCAAACAATCAGACCTCTATCCATTGATGAGCTTGTGGGAACTCTGCAATCTTATGAAGCCGAACGTGTCAATAAGACAAAGGATTCCAGAGGTAAAAAATCTATTGCCTTAAGATCTGAGATACAGGGTGAAATGTCAGATTCAGACAATGAAGATGACGACGATGAAGAACTCGCACTCCTAGTAAAGAAATTCAAAAAATGGCTTGGAAAGGAAGGAACTTCAAAGGCAGAAGATCATTCAAACAACCTGATCAGTCAAGCAGCGATAGACAGGAAAACAAAGACATAGTATGCTTTCATTGCAAAAAGGTTGGTCATATAAAACCAAAATGTCCACTTCTGAAAAAGGACAAGGTCAAGTATGAGAAATACAGAAAGGCATTAAAAACAGAAACACTGAGTGATTCAGAAGACAGTGATGAAGACTATGCGAACTTGTGTCTCATGGCAAAATCCGACTCAGATTCAGACTCAGAAACAAGGTATGTCTTCTGCAGTACCTGATGAAGTTTTTGATTACATTGAAGAACTCTGTTCAAATTACAAAGAAGCTCTTAAAATCGTTTCTGGCTTAAAAAGGAAAACTCTTCGTTAAAACAACAAATGAATCTCAATCAAATAAATTAGTTTTCTTGAAAACGAATTTAATCTAATTAGAAAATCGTGATTTAGTTTTAAAAGAAAACATTCCTTAAAAGCAGAGATTGAAAATATTTCAAAAAGATTCAATCAAGGTTCAAAAAATCTGGAAAATATAATTTCCAACAAGTTCCTTATGGGAACAAATCTGGTCTCGGTTTTAAAAAGGAAGGAGATTTCAAAATAAGTTTCCAGAATCAAAAATGAAAGGATCTCCAGAAAACCTTCTAAATCTGCATATCAACAGCATTTCGTAAGGCAATTCGCAAAATCTGTTTATGCAAAGCAATGTATCAATTGTGGTGCCAAAAATCATATTAAGGATAATTGCATGATGATTTGGAGACCTGTAAAGAAAAATAAAATTGTCTCGACTAACACAAGTGGACCCAAGAAGACATGGTACCAAAGAAACAGTGAGCTTACTCTTCCTTGCAGGTACCTCGAAAAAGGAAAGACAAGTGGTTCTTGGATGTGGCTGCTCGAGTCACATGACAGGTGATCCAGGAAGATTTATTTCTCTTTCAAAATACGATGGAAGAGACTGTGTCCTTCGAGGAAAAAACAAAGGAAAAGTGATTGGACATGGAACCGTGAAAATAGGATGTCTAACGATCAAAGATGTCTCACTTGTCAAGGGATTAAAGTATAATCTCATATCAGTAAGTCAACTGTGTGACTCTGGTTATTGCATCTCCTTTCAAGATATGAAATGCACAGGTATTAGCAAAGACAAGAAACAAACCTTCACTGGTTACCGACATGGAAATATTTACCTCCTGAACGTTGAATCTGAAGACATCAAATGTTTAATCTCAATCAAGGATGATTCTGAGTTATGGCACAGAAGCTAGGTCATATTAGCATCAAACACATTTCCAATTTATCTTCAAAGAAGCTAGTTCGAGGTCTTCCTACAACCAAGTTCAAAGAATCTGAACTATGCTCAGCATGCGCCCTTTGGAAAACAGTAAGAGTTCTTTCAAGTCTATCAATGAATATCAACTAATCGTACACTGCAGTCTCTGGCCACATGGATATTTTTGGACCAAACAGAGTTACATAATTCTT
>JAGVVM010001645.1:0-43282 GCA_019149425.1 Psidium friedrichsthalianum
TTATATTTTTTGGTTCCACTCCTCTTACAGGTCTTAGAAAGGGAGCAGATTATGAATAAATATCATGAGGTGACCTCCCAACTGGAGCAAGCTCTTAGTGGAATTTCCTATGAAAACCTGGACATATCAGATGAAGTCAAGGAACAGGTAAGATTTTCATCCTTGAAAGCTTGTTCTTTTCAGTTATCTGGGATGTGGGTACAGTTAAACTATGTTGTATGTATTTATTTTGATACCAACGAAATATAACTGACTGGAAAATTGGCCACACAAGAGTGGAACTTCATCTATTTCAAGCCTTATTTATCCCCAATATTACATATTAAGAATACTTGTCTTGCAAGCATTGGAACTCTTAACTTTGAGTTTTTAGTTTGGATACTTCAATGAAGATTATCTAACCTGTTGGCTTCCAGGTTGAGCTCGTCCTTGGACAATTTAGAAGAGCTAAAGGAAGAGTTGATTCACCTGATGTCGAGTTGTATGAAGAGCTCTTAGCCCTTTATAACCAGAGTAGTGGTGTAACCTCCGAACCAGCTGTCTTAAGGAGATTGGTTGAAAAGCTAGAGTTAATGAGATTGCTGACCTTAAGCAGGAGTCACTGGCTCTACATGAGATGGTTTGTGCAAGTGGTGGAGATCCTGGAGAGAGCATCGAGAAGATATCGATGTTGCTGAAGAAAATTAAAGACTTTGTGCAGACAGAGAACCTTGACATGGATCTGCCTTCCAGCGAAAAGAATGTTTTTCCCAGTTCCAGCGGGCAATCATCAGTTGATAACAATCAAAATACACAGGTCATCCCAGATGATTTTCGTTGCCCAATATCCTTGGAGTTGATGAAGGATCCTGTTATTGTGTCAACAGGCCAGGTACGTAATCATCAACTATTCCAAGTCTGATGGGAGATTGTATTTAAGTATGGACCAAGGGTCCTTTTTGGCCCGGCATATAGCATTCTAGACTTTCGTGTTAGCATATAATCCTTAGTAACTCTAGGACCTTGTGTTAGCATACGTTAAAACCAACAAAATGCAAAACTTCTACTTTTGAGCAGGCTAACACGTAGTACGACATAGACACAGATTTTTCTGCCCACCCAGCCTGCGGGTATGCGCCTAGTTATGGTTTGCACATAATCAGAGTCCTTATGTACTGATCACTCTTCTTCCTGCTGCAGACCTATGAACGCTCATGCATTGAGAAATGGCTGGAAGTGGGTCATAGGACATGTCCAAAGACACAGCAAACCCTTTCTAGCACAACTCTTACACCCAACTATGTGCTTCGCAGCCTTATAGCTCAATGGTGTGAGGTTAATGGCATTGAGCCACCCAAACCACCCAGCAGCTCTCGACCCACCAAAACTACCTCAGCCTGCTTCCCCGCCGAATGTGCTAAGATTGAACTACTCCTGCGTAAGCTTGCTTGTGGGAATCATGAGGAACAGCGGTCAGCTGCAGGTGAGATTCGCCTTCTTGCGAAGCGTAATGCAGATAACCGCGTCGCCATTGCTGAAGCAGGTGCGATTCCCTTCCTCGTACGCCTTCTTTCAACTCCCGACTCGCGCATCCAAGAGCATGCTGTCACCGCACTTCTCAACCTTTCAATTTGCGATGAGAACAAAGGTAATATTGTCTCCTCTGGAGCCGTTCCAGGCATAGTCCATGTTCTGAGGACTGGGAGTATGGAAGCGCGGGAAAACGCAGCGGCCACACTCTTCAGCCTCTCAGTCGTGGATGAGTATAAAGTAACAATTGGTGCATCCGGTGCGATTCCTCCACTCGTGTTGCTTCTAAACGAAGGAACCCAAAGGGGTAAGAAGGATGCTGCAACAGCTCTTTTTAATCTGTGCATTTATCAAGGTAACAAGGGGAAGGCTGTTAGGGCTGGCATTGTACCCACACTGATGAAGCTTTTAACTGAACCTGGAGGTGGTATGGTGGATGAGGCACTGGCTGTATTGGCAATATTGGCCAGTCATACTGAAGGGAGGGCCGTCATTGGTGCTGCAAAGGCGGTGCCAGTTCTTGTAGAATTTATTCGCGTTGGTTCTCCTAGGAACAAGGAGAACGCGGCTGCCGTTTTGGTGCAACTTTGTGCTGGAGATCAGCATCATCTGTTAGAGGCAAAGGAAATTGGAATCATGGACGCACTGGTGGAATTGGCACAAAATGGAACAGATAGAGGGAAGCGAAAGGCTGCTCAACTGCTTGAGCGATTGAGCCGTTTCATTGAGCAACAGCAGGAGGCTCAGGCACAGGCCGAAGCCGAGGTCGAGGCTCAGGCACAGACTGAGGCTCAGGTCGAGGTTCAGGTACAGGCTGCCACCGAGATTGAGGTTCAGGTGCAGGCTGCCACCGAGATCGATGTTCACATACAGGCTGACACTGAGGCTGGGGCTGACGCTCAGCCTTCAGAGCCGCCTTCGACAGCAAACGTAGTGGATAACGATAACTGAAGCTATTTGCCACCTCTTTTGTGCTTTTTCTTCGTGATTTTGGTTTGATTTTAACTTATCAAGTAGTGTTTCACGTCGAAGGGGAAGGTGGAAGATCACCTGCCCACCTGCGAAGGAGGTTATTCGTCGGTCCATGTCATTTTGAGGACTGTAGGGCTCGCTCAACGAATGGATGGTGAAAGAAAAGCCGCGAGTTCTGATGTCTCCGACATCGATGCAAATTGTACTATTTAAGATGTAAAACTGTGATCATCCTCTACCTTTTTAAGTGGAAGAGATGCCATGTATTCTGGTATTATTCCCTCATACGGTATTTGTACATCTTTTGTGGTGGCCCTGTGGAAAGGGGAAAAACCACGCGAAAGGAAAAAAAAAAAAAGAAGCTAAAATGGAGTTTTCTTCGAGCAGGAAGATCCTCCCTATCGGGCAATTTGGAGTAGATAGATGGACGTCGTCGTCCGAGAAGAAGGCTGATGGAGTTTCTAGAGCTAGGGAATGGCATTTATTTATAAGGCTCCGTTTGTTTCACGAAAAATGACCTTCTGAGGGAAAATATTTTCGAGGAAGTCATTTTTCAAGAAAATAACAATATTTTCTGGTGTTTGGCTAATACTTAAAGATGAATTGGAAAAAAATTTCCGTCGTTTGGTAAACAATTGATTTTTCGGCTAGCGGCGGTGGCGACCGGCGGCGGGCGGCCATAGGCGGCGGTCGGCGGCCGGCGGAAAATGATTTCCTCTTTTCAAAAGAAGGAAAACGTTTTCCACACTTTTCAAAGAGTTTTTTTCATAAGAGGAAAATATTTTTTAGGGTTAACTTATTTTCCGCTCCCCAAACACCAGAAAATTCGGAAAATATTTTTCAGAAAGTCATTTTTCGTGAAATAAACGGAGTCAGTGAATAGGCATTTTCTTAGGACGAGAACAGCCATCCGATGTTAATTCTTTCACAGTGAACTAATGGTAAAAGGTTGCGAACAAGATGTGGCACGAGTTGCAACAAAAAGGGAAAAAAAGGAAAGTGCGGCACAGTCAAAACTTGTGTGTATTTGGTCGTCTACTTCTGGTCACAATAGGTTTGACTAACATTAATTTACGCGTACTTTTTTTTTTTTGTGTCAGAAAAAGATTTCCTTTCGTTTCCTCAAGTAGGTTCGTCATTACAAATTATGCGGGCTTCCGAACGCATGAGCTTCCATGGAACCCGGGGCGGATTAGAAAGCCAATTTATATGAAGAAAGTTGCGTCTATGGGCCTTTGTAACCCAAGTCGGCAATTTGGTTTGCATCTCTATAGCAGTGGGCTAAGCTCAAATTATCAAAATGGGCCACCTCATTTTTGCATGTCTTGATTAGTGGTGCCACTTCCCAAGAAGGAAGGTAGATGATCACTGTTTGCCACCGCTCTTATTCAAGTAAAGCTGTCCATCTCCAACACCACACGCGGCCACAACCTGGGGTGATTGACCGAAGGACCTTCAAGGCTTCTAGGCACGCTAGGCTTTCTGTTTGCTCGGCAGTTGTCGCCCTCGCCTTCTTCGCAAAGCCATCGACCAGTCTCCCGGAGTAGTCTCCGAGGATGCATGATGTGCTCCCCTCCGATTCACCTTCCTCAATTGACCCATCGACATTAATTTTTAGTATATCCTTCTCTTCTGGTTGCCATGTCGCAGGTGAGCTCCTATAGCGCATCTTTGATTTACTTGTGCTGTGTCCCATGTGTATATCTTTTTGAAGATGGCATGCACATCATATGCTTGACTAATTGTGTAAAAACCCCACAAACTTTAGATTTAATATCAATCATGTCCCGAACCTTTCTTTATCTAAAAAAAAAATGAACTTTCACTTTAATATTAAATCTGGCCATTAAGTCTCCATTCAAAAATTCAAAGGCCAATCTCAGCCATGTGATGCATATTTTCATTCATGACCCACTTTAAAAAAAAAATCCCACATCTAAGTTAAAGGAGCTTTTTACACGTAGGTCGTGTTGAATCTGCTACATGTAGATTTTTGGACGATTAACGGCAATTTTCAGACGGATGGTTAACGTGGATAGATTTGTGACGAGTAAGAGTTTATGATTTTTTTTTTGTCCCTCCATCAATCTGCTCCAATTACGAAACTGAGGATCCAGATTGCATCTGGATGGCACTTCTCTCTTCACCGCTTTTGGCCAAACACGTCAGGTCAAAAATAGCATTTGTCGTGTGCTGACCAAATGGAAAAAGGAAGAAAGAGTGCAAGGGTCAGAGAGAGAGAGAGAGAGAGAGAGAGAGAGAGAGATAATAAAGAAATCGGGGGACCGTCCATCTGCATCTGCATCTTATTCGGTGCGGGAAATTGGGGCTGCGATTTGGAGGTCGCGCCGAACACGGCGGCGCTGGTAGGTGGCGGCCCCTGATCGTATTCATAACGCCGTAACAACACGACAAAGCAACCCCCATACTTAACTCCGTTCACGACCCAACTCCTCCAATTATTCGTTGATTGGAGGGACAAATAATTTGCTTTTCATAGTTTTCAAAAAAAGAAAAAAAGATGGAGAAAAGCAGAAGCCCCTCGACTTTAACACAATTTCTTATGAGTTTGTGTACTTTATATTTGAAACATTCTTTTTGCTCCTTCATCATGCATTTCACGTTGCTCGTGACAATGCTTCTAATTCGAAAAAGCAATTTTGATTAAAATTGATTTTTTTTATTATGCTCTCAGAATGAGTTTTAGAGAATTAGAACGTGTTTGGTAACCGTACAAAATTAACTTTTTAAGTGAAGGAAAAATGATGAGAAAATTGAAGGGAAAAGTGAGAAATGTGAGACTTCATACTATTTTGTGTTTCTGAAAAGTGATTCTTTTTTTTTTTTTCAGAATCAACTTTTTTTATTCTTGTTTTTGCTTCAATACTGTTTTCGAAAACAAAATCAGAACAAGAATCATTTACATCACTAAACATGTTTCTCATTATTTTTTTTTGTTTTTAGGAAAATAGAATCAATGAATTAGTCTTTCCCCCCTAAAAAAAATCAATGAATTAGAATCGTTGCCACGTAGGCCTCTCCTCCAATTTCATACTGAGTGAACTTCCCATTTTGTTTGCATATCCTGGGACTAACACATATTGCTTGACATTCTCTACATAATACTCTCATTTGTTGGCTATGAATTAGAATTGTTGCCACGTAAGCCTCTCCTCCAATTTCATACTGAGTGAACTTCCCATTTTGTTTGCATATCCTGGGACTAACACATTTTACTTGACATTCTCTACATAATACTCTAATTTGTTGGCATGCATCGTGCAATAGATTATATCCATTCGTGTCCTTTGTACCATAAATATTGCGCATGCACACATTGATGGTTGGTTATTCGTTTCATTCGTAACGCATTTCTCTACATAGTATTATCATGCGATATATAAATATATGTATATGCACACTCAAATTTTTTATACAAATGTGCCTAGCGACATTAACATGAGTTAGACGATTGGACAATTTTCTCTAGTACTTAGATTAATTTTTAAAGTATTTTACTGAAATAGACCCACGGTGATTTTAGATCGACTGTTCAAGTGATTAGCCCGTAAGTCACCCGAATACGTAGTAGGAAGGACTAAAATATATGAAGCGTTAAAATCCGGCAACTTAGTTTTGAAGACTTGAAGGTGCTGCAACGTATCTTTGCCAAAAAAAAAAAGCCTTAATCAACGCTCAAAATCACTGCCAAGTCAAAATCGATCGAGCACGACGACTTAAAGTGGGAACTTAGACAGCACTGCTCATTTGAATCCAACAATATCTTCTGCTCTGTGAATGAGAAGAGTTGCCATGCTTGCAGCTCTGTGTTTTTATCTTCTTCTTCGAAGGCAAAAGGAAATGGACTGTACCATCAATATCTTCATACCGACAAGCGAGGAGAGCTGAAAAGGGTTGTGAACAGCGCTGGTGTTAAGAAAGACCATTGAGGACGAGGAGGCGAAGAGGCAGCCAAGAAAGAGAGAACGAGTGCAAAAGACAAGAACCCAGGAAGACGTTTCAACTCCATCTCTGTCTCTGCTCCAACTTCTTCAATTCCCAAAGCCCTAGTAGTAGCAGTAGCAGTAGCTCCTCCCTACTTCCTTACAGCCCAACCGGCTGTCCTTTTCCCAGTATTTACCCTCTTGCCCTTGCTTTCCTTCAATGGCGTAACCTATGTTCGCCCCCCTCTCTGTCCTCTGTCATTCCCGAGACCTTCATTTATATATATAAATATGGAACAATCCCACGTTACCACTATCTCTCCCATATTTCATTACCCAAAAAAACAAAACATTTATAATATTCTCTCTCTACGTACAGCGGCTCCTCCTCCAGCCGCTACCCGCCATGTTTTCAGAGATTTTCTGCACAAAATACAATACGCATGTCAATGCCCTAAATCTCTCTCTCTCTCTCTCTCTCCTATGGATCTCTTTCTTCGTTGTGCAAGAGTACAAGAACCATGCAACGAGCATGTGACACTCCTCACCCTCTCATTCTCTCCCATTAAAAAGTTTCACATTCTAGCTTGCCAAGCGTCTGTTCGTGTAAACCCTAGACTACACCTCCTTCATACAAAGACTGGAAGGATACAAAACAGAGGTCGCCAGTTCATCATGGAGATCGGTACTGATGACCATCATCGTTTGGAAGCCACGGGCGGCTCCGGAGGTGGCTTGCCGGCGGGCTCGCGGTGGAACCCGACGAAGGAGCAGATCGGCATACTGGAGAGCCTCTACAGGCAAGGGATAAGGACGCCGACGGCGGACCAGATACAGCAGATAACGGGGAGGCTCAAGGCTTACGGCCACATCGAGGGCAAGAACGTGTTCTACTGGTTCCAGAACCACAAGGCCCGCCAGCGCCAGAAGGAGAAGCAGGAGAGCCTGGCTCACCTCAACCGCTACTTTCACAAGTTTGCTCGTCCCGTCTTCCATCCTCCTTGCCCAAATGGTCGGTCCTAATTCATTTCTTTATGTGTTTTGCTCAAGTAAGCTTCTACTTCAGCAGCGACATACACGCTGGGTTCGTCGTTTTGACGTCGAACGAACGATATTCTATCTACTTTCTTGATCGTACATAACACTCCATTTTCATCTCTGTCTTTGGCATTGTATCTGACGCGCGTGGACATGCAAAAGCTCTTTTTTTCTTTCCTCTTTTCATGCATCTCTTTCTCGCTGACGTCGTCATGGCCGCTGAGGTTTTTCTGGGTCATAGAGTCCACCGAGGTTGATTAGGTTTTCTTGTTCTGGTTTCAGCTGTTTGCGGACCGTACTTCGTGCCGCAGAGCGACATAGGGACGATTTACACACAATGCCCGAAGGTGCTCCTTCCTTGCGGCGTCAAGAGGAGACAGAGGACTGACTTCGTGGAGAGAACAAAAACATTCTGCCGTACAGGTTTTGCGTATACCGCGCACCCCCAAGGATATCATCATGATGTGACCGTCCGCCAAACAGCCGAGTGCAACAGCGACAGCACCTTCGAGAGAAATCAAGAAACTCTGGACCTCTTCCCTTTGCACCCAACTGGCGACGCCGTAGGAGATCCGACAAAGTGTTCTCATGCTGATCAAGATTGTTCGGCTATGACCTCCGCTTCTTCTTCGGAGGAGGAGGCAAGAGATGGTGGTAACAGCAGTGACCAGCCTTTCTTCGGTTTTCCTCGGCAAACGGATGCTTCTGCGAGAGAGATTAAGTTCATCTGAATGGTGGGTAGTAAAGATGTCTGAGGGAGAGGAGAGTATTCAACAATTTCTCATTTTCTCATCTTTTTTATTTTGGGGAATGTTGAACATGAACATACCGCTTCGGGGGCGCGAATGTAGAGATGGACTTCTCCAGTCGTTATCTGTGTGTCTCTGTTTAGTTTATTCGAAATGTTTCGGTGCAAGTGCAAGTGCAATGCAGGTTTTCGACATGTTGGTGTGATTGGTGAATCCATTGGATTGTGTAAGTACGTAGCATGCAGAGACAAAAGGACGCCTGATTGCTGAAGACTAAGCACGGCATTGGCGCAATTCTCCATTCGCCAATTCAAATTTCTGCATCCTTGTGAAATTCGAGGGATATATTTTCATCTACACTCCCCTTGACCAACCAAAAAAAAAAAAAGTGATAGTCAATAAGCTTCTGCTTGGCACGTGAGCAAAGATGAATATGGGAATGCCACGCAAGCGCGGGCAATCGTGTGCATAACACGCACACGAGTTAACATATGATAGCCGAAATTAATGTTCGTTAGCACCACATATTCGGTTATCGAAATTCGATGATGGCCGATCCATAGCCGTTAATATAGATGTAAGCAACAGACGTTTATTAAAATAGCTGGTAGATACCCATATCATTTTGAAACGTGACATCAGCAAGGACAGTTGAAACAAAAGGCCCGGGTTTTCGGAGGGAACTATCATCGTTCAGCAACGAGGAAAAGGGACATGGAGCTGTTGACGCATGAAGATCGTGGAGCAGTTCACACACATTGAGGACAATAGTTCGAGCATATGTATATTACACGGGCGGGAATTCAGGAACACGAAAGTAACCAATGGAGGTTATGCGAAAGAACCCAACTGCCGGAAAAAAATCGCAAGAAGGATATTGTCATTAGATTATCATAAATACCATCAGTCATCCCTCAAAAAGATACCCACGCATAAAACAAGCAAATTTATTTTCGTCTTTACTTTCCAATATGGCACTTGATTTTTCGTAGCTGGAGCTTTCAGGTTCACGCTATTGATCAAATTTTGGCGTGTATATTCATCCCGAGTATTGTGTCGCCAATTAAATTCCGGCATAGTACTTTTGTGCTCTCAAGCTATGCCGTCGATTAAATTGCGAGAAAATTTGTTTACATCCGATTACATTATCGAGTATGCATCACCAAATCTTATCGTTGATTAGATTCCAGCATGGTTGTGCATTTCTGTGCGAATTAGATTGGATCTTGTCTCCCTGCGTATGACGATTCCTGTCCAGAATTGGCCCGGGAACCTTGTTTTGCTTAATCAAGAGCCGAAAAACGATTTTTGGTGAAAGATATTATAGTCGCGGGAGACATTTCCGACGAAACAACTCCAAAGCATCTTTGTGTCATCAAGTAAATGGTAACTTGCGTAAGTGACTAGGTAAACGAGTTGGTTTCTTTGGTAAAAGAAGCTACAGAACGTACGAGTTTATTTTGCTCTTATGTTGGAATGCGGAATTCATCTTGACGTAGAAGTTAAACCGATCGAGAGAGATCTGGTTCATGTCGCTCTTGGGAAAGATCGTATCTCTCGGCTCCAGAGTTCACTCTAGAACAAGAGAAGTGCAATAGAAGGTGTGCAGGTTGTCCATTTAGTAAGTACCCCGATAAATCATGCGGTAAATGTGCTTTTAGTCTCTGATATTACGGCCAAGGAAAGAACGTAAGGCACCACATGCAGCATTTTCGCGACGTTATTCCTAGTGAAGCATTTATTTATTTGATTTGTATTTGAAGAACCTAGATGCGGTACGCTATGAAATGTCATGTTGCCTGAGGTTCAAACAAATTCCATCGACCGTGCATGGATGTAGAATCATTTGTGATAACATTACCTTTAACTCTAAATAGTAGATAATAATAATAGAGATTCTTTTGGTTCGTCTGTAGATAAATGTAGAGTAAACGAAAAAGCAGTCGTCAATTACATCTGATCAATAAATTTTTAAATAAGATATGAGAAACGTAGAAATTAATTGCAAAATATTTTCAAAGAAATAACCGTTGAAAAAAATTATAAAATGATAACCATAAAAAACATGGTTAATTAGAAAATATAAAATAACAAAGCACAGCATAGCTTAAGCAATATGCTGAAATTATAGAACAAAATAAATTTGTCTCTAATTAACTAACAAAAAAAAAAAGACGAACCAAGAGGAAAAGAAAACGCAAGATGATGAAAAAGACAGATTTTGTTTTTACCCAAAGCAGTATAGGAAAAAATTTCTTTAATTAAGTTGTAAGGATAAAAAAAAAGAGAGCCAAAAACAAATGTCGTCGCAACTCGATCCATAGACCTTAGGCCTACGTGGAGTGCCCATGCTTCACTCTGCTAGACTATTTATGGGGGTGAGCACAATTCTATAGTAGAACCTGAGATCGGACTGGTAAAGAACGGTTCAGTTTTATGTTTCAAGATATGTATGGTATGTACCAGATTTCAAAAAATTGAAAAACTTGTTTCAACGGGTAAGTCTAAGTTCTAGGTAGGTGGAACTTAGAGCTTGTAACCTGTAACAAGTTTTTGTATTTTTCATATTATATGCCTTTGTGTAATCCTACAGTATTTCATTGCGTCCAATGATGATCATATAATTTGGAACTGCTACTTTGAGCTTTTAGTTTAGGCTATATTATGACCGAGACTTTTACTTGGTTAATGTTTTCATATTTATTTGCGTGTCTAAATATGAGTCGTGATCAGTAAATGTAGTAACAAATGTGGTTATTAAATTGTGATAATTCATCATAATAGTTCGATTAAAAATATAGTGTGAACCTGATAGATTTTAGAAACGTTTTTGAGGTCAAAAAAATGAAGATTTTTTCAAACAGCTAGGTTTCGGGTTCCTAAGTGAAACATAGTACGAAATAAAATCGAACCTAATTTATACATACAAACAATATAGAAACAAACGTGGAAATGTTTCCTATCCATTAGAAATAAGGAACTTTATCAACTTTTAATATCAAAACCGATTTTTGATGTTTTACGGAAAGTTAATAATTTGTTTCCCACGATGAAAAGAAATGGGAACAAATTACTAAAGAAGGTAATTCTCCTTTGTCACGAGTACCAGTAGTACAAAAGGTGCGAGTTTGTTCCATAGATAATTACTTTATAATAAATCTCAACGAACAATGATCCGTTTTATCTATCTAATGACCGATGGAGATCGTTTTTTTCTTATTTAAACCACATAACCTATAATAGGACCCCCGGCCAAAGTAAATTATTTTATTCGCCTTGTGTGTGTTTTCTTGCCTTGTTTCTTTTCTCTCATTTAATAAAAAAATATCTTAGCTCTTGAATCCTATCTACAACGGGGGGGGAAAAAACCCCCCCCAATTTTTTTTTTTTTATTCCCAAAAAAGTTTTTTTTTTTGCAGCCTGTTTTCATTTCCCTAGAATACATAGTTTATAAGATAACCACGAATGTCTCAAATGGAAACAATATTTCAGGAAATTAGAATGTCCTTTTTTTTGTCCTCCAAATATCTAAAAAGAGAAAAAACACTTATTTTTGTTAGGGTTATCCCCATCGATGTAGAAGGGTTGATGATCGATTTATAAATATGAAGGAAAACTTCATCTCTTGAACTTGCTTTTGGGATGAGAGAGACTCAAGATTATCCAGAGTATCATAATTTAGGTTATTAATAAATCTGGACTCAATAGTCACACGAAAGAGATAAAAATATTGCGCCTCGATCTAGGGCCCGGTAGGGGGAGATTGGCCACAACAAATTGTCTCAAGAATGCGGAAATTTACCACGGAGCCCCTGGAGAAGCATGATGCGAGGACGCATCGATGGCTGAAACGCGTCCAGCAATTTCCCGCATCCACCAATTGCTTGATTCCATTTTCCCGGAGAATCAGGAAAAAACTACGGATAATACCGGAACATATATAACAGAAATACTAAATACATCGTTCGTCGTTCTCTTCCCCTGCCTCATCTCCACTCTCTCTCTCTTTCTCTCTCTACCGTTCCTACTCCTCCTCCTCCTCCTCATGAGAAACTGAATTTCCAACTCTCTGCCTCCATTCCCATGGCGAAAACCCTAATCTCATCCCCGCAGTTCCTAGGCACGCCCCTCCCGTCGCTCTCTCGCCATGGCCTCCTCCGCGCGCCCCCTCATCCGCGCAGGCTCGCCACCACCACGAGAGGAAGTTCAGCTTCCACGAGATCCCTCCCGTTCACACAGTCACCTTCGTCCTTTCAGGGTTCTCGATTCGCTTCCGCGCTCAGCCGAGCTGAGGCTTGCTCTACACTCTCGCTGACGCCGCAGTCGCGACGGATTCAGCTACCGCCGGAGCTGCCTCTAGCTCGGCGGATGTCGCGGCGCCAGAAGAACGGAAGGCTGGTTCGGATTCATATCTGATGCATGGAATTCGTTCTCAAGGTATTACTTATGGCATGCTTAGAAGTTGTTATATCGGCTGGTTGTTGATTAAGGAGAATTCGACCGCAGAGTTCGGATAATTTGATCGGGAGTCTTCAATTTTTGATGCGTTCATATTCAAACTTACGAGAACTTGTTGAAAGGATGTTGGATTTGAAAGTATTGTGGGTCACTTTGAATGTTTGGCAAACTTGAGCTGTTGCGGAAATGAACTAGTTATTGTATGCTCTGAGCTAGTTGTGGATACAGTAGCCATTTTAACTTGGAATGATTTGATGTGGATGCGAACAGCTTCATGGTCACGAGAGGAGTATATTTACATTACTTTGTTAGTCACTACTTCTCAACTTTTGCTGTTATTAAAACTGAAATATGCTTTGGAATGCTCTAGTAAGCGTAGAAGTGGAGATATCTCTGGTAATGTGTATAATATTGATCATATTTCACGGAAAATAGGATGGTTAGGTCTTTTTGATGGGGCCACTTAGAAAAGCCGGCAGGGATAAATATATTTCTCTCATTTTCTTTTATCAGGTGTTGAAGGATGGACTCAGTGCGGTGCATGTCCCCTATGCGTACGGCTTTGCAATTATATTGCTCACCGTAATTGTAAAGGTTGTCACGTTGCCTTTGACGAAGCAGCAGGTAAAGACCTGCTGTCAATTTGGACTATCTATGTTGGGTCTCCAATATCTCATATTTCATCCGTCAACCGAAATCAGAAGTCCAATATGCATGGACTGTCGTTAAATATAATATTTCTTCTTCCTTTTGTTACTGCTAACTATATATGTAGGACCAACCTTTGGAAATAACAGTTTCTTTGATTAGTGAAGAAAAGGATTCTCCTTGACATTGATGTCAATTTTTTTTTTCCCACGAGTCTTTCTAGGAGTGATAGTTGCATCTTCGGTGTATTTCTGGACATGCAGGTGGAATCTACTTTGGCTATGCAAAATCTCCAACCTAAAATCAAAGCTATCCAGCAAAGATATGCAGGAAATCAGGTGCGGCACATCCCTTTCGGCTTTATTAATTGGAGTTTCCCTTATAGGTTCCTTATTTATCTTTTTTTATTGTTGTTCACCTAAGGAAAGAATACAACTTGAGACATCACGACTATATAGGCAGGCTGGAGTCAATCCTTTGGCAGGTATGGAATGACGAGGAAACTTTTCTCCCCTTTCAGATCAGTTAAGTGATATGCACACACCTATCCACATATGTATACTCATGTTATGTTGTTGCGTCCATGTCACCATTGGGACAACAATATTCAAATCTACCTAGTTTTGAAAGGCACACATGGGAATTTTTTTTTTTTTTGCCCTTTCATGTATACCAAATATATCATGTTGGCTTCAGTGGTTGCATAATTCTGGTTGTACTGCAATACTGCTTGTTGTCACTTCTTTCCCCTGAGAATTGATTTGCTTTTCATGTTGGGAACTACAGGTTCAACGTTTTGCTCTGTTAAATAAATTAACAGTTGTCATCATTTCACTATTTTATTGTGTAGAATTCAGATATGAGCATTTCAAAGTAGGTTTCTTGCTTCTCTTCTTTCTTCCATTGATAGTCACTAGTGTCATTATCCTTGCTCCTAATTTTACAATTTTTTTTTTACATGGTTATAACATATATTCTTCTACATTTCTTTTATATCTGTAGGATGCTTGCCACTCTAGCAACCATACCTGTCTGGATAGGTCTATATCAAGCTCTCTCTAATGTGGCAAATGAGGTAACTACTCGGGGGAACCTTTATATATCAGTGTCAATTATGGTACAGATCCAATCGGAAGTCAATGATAACCGTCTTCATCATTCACAAGTTGCGTTGGTGATACTTTTGTACTTTGAATTCTAGGGATTATTAACAGAAGGCTTCTTTTGGATCCCCTCTTTGGGTGGACCTACTACAATTGCTGCTCGACAAAGTGGATCAGGCATTTCTTGGCTCTTCCCCTTTGTGGTAACCAGAATTTTATGAACTTCCCTATTCTATGTTTGCTAGTCATTCATTATTCTAGACACAGATAGATTGATATATAGAAAAGTCATTAGTCATTTATGCACTTTCTCTAGATATTGACACTTTATACTAGTTATGCTCGTATAAGTCTGTCTACCATATTTTAACTAGGCAAGCCATTGTCAACAGTAGCTGCCATGCATGATTCAGTCAGCTTTGCTGAGATGCAGTTAAGTTGTATGCCATGCTACTCTTTCACTTTAGTAGGAATCCAACATAGAGCATCTCCACTTATTGCATTCTTTAACATGGGATTACTGAGATGAGATGCCAAAATTAAATTGACAGATGTGTCTTGTGCATGTAAGGACTTTAATGATAAAATTTACATGCAGGATGGTCATCCTCCATTGGGCTGGTCTGACACTGCAGCATACCTAGTTTTGCCTGTCCTTCTTGTTGTTTCTCAGTACGTGTCGATGGAGCTTATGAAACCTCCTCAGGTAAAAGAATTGAGTCTCTTCTTGCTTCTCTAAGTCATTTACTTCCTAAGCAATTAGAATCTTATCGACTTTTTCTTTGCAGACGGATGATCCAACTCAAAAGAACACACTACTTGTTTTTAAATTTCTTCCTCTGATGATTGGTTACTTCTCCTTGTCCGTCCCATCAGGATTATCGATTTACTGGTTGGTTTCTTATCAACTGATATTCCTGAAGCAATTTGTTTGAGATTTGGATGCGTGTTTCTCTCTTTTTTTTCTTTTGGCCTTGCGAGTGTGTTCTACCAATCGTATTATTATTTGCAGAGAAAACAGGTTTCTTGAGGTTTAAGTTTGCTACGTGGTATCCCTAGATATTGCATTTTTTGTCACATGGACCTTTTTCCCAGAAATACTTTGTGGTTGCATGTCCCTCCTGTTGTTGTCGTTGTTGTTGTTGTTATTCTCTTTAAATTCAAAAAAGAAGAAGAATTTTTCCCCATTTCTGCAGCTGCACTTCCTATCTTTTGAGTTATCCTATCTATTGAGCTGTGTGGAATGTATGACTGGTTTTAGGTTTACAAACAACGTCCTGAGTACGGCACAACAAGTGTGGTTACGCAAATTAGGAGGGGCAAAGCCTGTTGTGAATGAAAATGCGACTGGCATCATTACAGCTGGGCGTGCGAAACGATCTGGTGCTCAGCCAGCACGGCAAGGAGAAAGGTCATTATTGTGTGCAACTGGCTTTATCTCCTTATTTCAAAGATGTCTCACTGGAAAGGAATTGCAATTGGCAGGTTTAGGCAATTGAAGGAAGAAGAAAAGAAGAAAAGCAAGGCACTACCATCAGAAGACATTGATGGGTCGACTGGATCAGATGCTGATGAAGATGGTTCAGATAAAGATTCTCCAGACAAGGTAAATCTATGCGTGTTTGCAAATTCATGATTGGAGAAATTTTATAAAAACTTTAGGTGGGGCAAAAATGCAAATTGGAGGCACCACCTTTTATAAAAAACTTTAGGTGACGAATCTGTTCGTGGAGGGGTACACTTTGCAAATGCACCTTATGCTCTATGGTTATTATGTAGATATAGGAGCTAATTCAGAGTTTCTTGCAGGGGGAAGAGGTCTTGGAAGGAGCATATGCTTCTACTGGCCGCAAACAGACACCGGAGCTTAATCGGCCAAGGAGAAGCAAAAGGTCAAAGCGGAAACGCGCTGTATGATTTAGACTGTTCAATATATTTTTGTAGTCTACAGCGAGTCCTTGTATATTTGTGGGAGTTGTATCAAGCTAAATTATAGCCATTTTTTTTTAGTTCTGGCCCCCACACGTTCATCTCATGAATTAATGCGATCAACAAAAGTAAGTTACTTGCTTGACTCACCGACTCTCATGTCCCATGATGCATCCGAAAGTTGTTGTGCTACTGTATTGCCTGTGTACATTTGACATATCCATTCCAGTTGTATGTGAGTTTTCTAGTCTTTAGGTTAAGAAAAAAGAAAAAAGCGGTCACCAACTAGATACTCGCGTTTCGACTAAAAAAAAAAAAAGATATTTGCGGTGCAGCACTTTCTACAGAGAGCAAGTTCAGAACTATATGCGTCAAGTACTCATTCTTTGGGGAACCCTGTTGACTCTTTTTGAGGTCAATGATAAGCTGCCGTTGTGATGAACGTGCACAAAGAAATTATCACTTTCCAAACAAGCATTTAAACTAAAAATGGATGTCCACAAAAGCAAAAGATGCTTGGGACCTTCATATTTCTTACCTCAACTAACAGAGCATCTCATGGCTAATATAAATTGCTCGCAGATCGTGTGAACATGAATGTTCAGTCTAATCCAACTTCTGTACAACAACATAAGGCTGACCGTACTGATCTCCTAATCTGCCTACCTATACCAAACTCCCCTCTACTCGATCCATATTAAGTAGCAGTTGTAGTTCCAATCCTCATGCGCTGTAGAAGCGCATTGATAGGTTCAATGTCTTGTCGGGGGCCGATGGTTTCCTGTGGGATTGGGTCCGGATGGAGATTTCCGCATCTTCTTTTCTTTGCCCTGTTTGTTACGAGTCAGAAACGAAATATGCAACAGAATAGAGGCCGAAAGGTAATGAAAGCTGCTCGGGAGCACCAAGTACGGGCAAATGAAAGTTTCAAGGACGTTCATGCACTCACCAAACCAGGTCCCGTGTGTCCTGGGTACAAATGTGCAGTCTCTAGTGAGGATGGTCTTGCCTTTGGATGAACTGTAAGCATAATATGTTGTGAACATCATTTTCCAAACGAAGATAACAACATATAATCCAATCAAGACCATTTCCCTTCTCCAAATGTTTGTCGAATATGAATGCAACCAAGAGCATTTCCTCAAAGAGGTCGTCACACAGGGGAACTAGTCACCGAACGAGAGAAGCAATGACTTGCCTGATTCAACTGCTTGAGCCTGGACAGAGGGTGAATGTAGAGAGAATGCCCAGAGGAGGCATGCAACGAGAAGAAAACGAGCAAGTACTGGTACTCCCTGTCCCTGCCTCCTCATTCTAGGAGCGACCCGGCACATTTTCGCCAAGGGAAACAGATTAAGTTCTTTCCACTTGACGCATAGCGCTATATAATCTTGAACCAGGCACGAGCATGCACATCTCTTGTCTGTCATGTCCATAGTGTTGCAGTAATCATGGCCGAACTTGAAAATTTTTGTGTGGATGTCTGGTAAAAGCATATGATTGGGAATCCTATGCTTGTTCTTCACTTCATTGTGCGTTGACTTCTTCCCCCCTCATGATTTCTCCGCTCATCATTACCTCCATCATGTGTCTCAGCGAGTACTTTCTATTATTTCCCTCATGAGTGCTCCCATGGGACTCTGTCGTATGCTGTCGGCGTCGGCGTTGTAACCGAATGATGACAGCGACCGCGTGACCACCCTCTTCCCTCGCGCCGCACCAAACGTCAAGAATGACAACACATGGTGCAGCAATTCCCTCCATGCGCAACTCTCTTGTGTAAAATTAGAACGACCGGATACCGACGCGAGCAGTGCTCCCATCATCACGGTATCCTCCGCAAATTTTCTTCTTTGAAACGAGCGTTTTCTGCCATTTGGTTCTTTCTAGCTTCAAGCGTGACCAAAACCCCTATGGCTTCATTTGGGAACCCCTTGAAAAACTGTCGGGTGTTTGTCAAATTTTTTTCCAGACCTTAACAAAGTTGAAAGCACGACAGTTTAGGCTTTTAGCATTTGCGGAAAGCCACTCCTAGGTTTAAATATTCTTTTTTCCTTTCAAAACTGCCCTCACGAATTTTTCCGCTCTCCGTTTTGGCCTCATCATGACTGTTCATCTTCTCTGCACAAGGACGATGGACAAGATGTTGGCGAGGCCAGATTTGGCTGTTGCCCGCAAACTAGGTCGGCATTGCCAGCTGTTGTGCTAACTCGGGCCACGGTTGCCTAGGGTCACGCGACCTCAAATGGCCCTCGCCTATGTCTTGCCATCCTCCTTGGAGGTCACACGACCCCAAGCAGCCCTCCTTGGGATTTTTGGGGCTTGCTTGAAGTCGTGTGACCTCAAATGGTAGCTATCGGCGGTTCGAGCCCTTTGCTAGAACCGGTAAAAGATTTGAGTTTTTTTAAATAAAAAAATAGAAAAGTCATCTGTAAGAATATTTTTTCCAAACACTATTCAATCTAAAGTTACTTTAAAGTGGACTTTTTAAATTACAATATAACATATACAATTTCCATTTCAAAGAAACTCTTTTTAGCTTAACTTTTTCCCAAAAATTCAACCAAACGTCAGTCTATATGGGTATATTTGGAGCTATTCGAAACACATCGTGCCAAGAATCAATTTAACGGTTAAAACTCGAAACTCAAGAGAAGACCCATTACATAAAAAGTTTGGCAAAACCTGAAAGGAGAATGAGAAATTGAAAAGTTTTGAGCCCACTTAAATCCTATCCTAACATTGGACCTAAGCAAGTCCTTAAATCGTATTCGCTGGTGAACGTTACGCCAATTATTATCTCAAAACAAAACCGTCGACTCCTACTTGGAGTTTCCTTAAGACATTAAACTTTAAGGGTATTGATAGCTCCTGTACCAAGAAAAATATAGCGGCTGTCCATCTGGACGTAAGATATGGTCCTAAGCAAGACCAAAGAAGATTTTATCTAAACTCTGGAATGTAAAACTCGGGGTATTCCTTGAAGGTAGGAAGAAAAAGATTTACCTCCATTGAGAGAGTAGGGAGTGCGGAATTCGACACGTTAAAATAAGATATTCATTCAAATAGGGTGCCAGATTACTTATTGAGGAGTTAGATTAAAAGGGCTTAAGCTCCTTGAGGCTATCCTAATTGAGCCTGTGTTAAAAAGTCTGTGTTAAATTATAGTCTAGTCAATATTTTATTGTAAAGTTTTGAGCCCACTCAGATCTTGTCCTATTTACCCTTTTTCCCTTTCATCTCAAGAATCTATGAATTGCATGCATGGCCATGGATAGGAAGAGGCTAATGAAAATGGCAATGACTTCCAGTTCGGCACGCATCATTTCCCCCTCCCCAAGAATTTCAAAACGTTGAATGATTACTACTTGTTTCGGCTCAATGAGTAGCATTTAATTGGGCAGATCCCAGCGACAACAGTGCGTCTCACAATTCCTGCTGATCGGATCATCCGCGGTCTCCCTGATCAAAAGGAATGTTGGGGTCCGAACGCGATGATTGTAAACATCTTCAACGTACAGTCGAATTCAACTAATGATAAGCGTGATGGAGCAGATTTCAACTAAGTACAACCAGCCTTTTGCGTTTTATTTCTTCAGAAACTCAAAGACTCGTCTGCCCCATGCCCTCGAGATAGGAACACACACACACAAAAAAAAAAAAAAGTGGAAAAGAGATGATAAGCGTGATGGAGCAGATTTCATTCAAAGTTTTTAGTCCTGTTTTGGTGCTTGAACGTAGCTCCCCATCCTGATGACGATCCCGTTGAGGTCGCGGACATACCCGACTTTCTGTCCCCATTCCTTCTCCTCCGCTCGCTCACCGGCACGGCACCGATCTCCACCGCCCTCTGTTCATCCAGTGAGCATACATTCAAGGAAACAAAGGGTAAGAGAGGAAGTATTTGATTCATCACGTCTTATGAGCATTACAAGGTCGAGGAAGAGACTTTTGGGTTCAAGGATCCACATATGTTAATCAAGCCGGCTGGATGATTTCCTTCAATTAACTAATAACAATTCTATCACATTCAAAATACCAAGTGTAGCACGCACGCGACCTTCTCATTTTTGAGATTGACAATGAATTGATCCCGAATAATAGTCGAACCTTGTATGCTGCATCGACATCGCGGTAAGCGAAGCAAAACTCGATCGGGGACGATCTCGGCGGGACTCGGGAGTGTGGACCACCCCAGTCAGATCATCCGTCTCGCGCTGGTGCAGCGGCGTGAACGCTATCGTGGTCTGCCCACTCTCTAGCTCTCGCCACCTACATCAATCGCACACTGCTTGAGCAGAGAAAATCTGCATATGCCGTCATTCAAATTAACCCAATACGCAAATGCAAAAGGGCGGAGCAGATTTATCCTCCACCATATCCAAATTCAAGAGCAGGACTAAAGCGATTTCGTATGGAAATCTCATTGATCGAGGTGTACATTCGCAATACACAAAATCATCTAACAATGAATCGACATGACACTACAGTGCAAGGATCGCCGACCGGGCGGCGGCCGAAGCTTTAGCATAGAAAGCGACCGACTTGGCCACGTCCTTGACATACTCCACCGTGTACGCGAATGCCGGATTCATGTTCCTTGCTCCTGCTTCTTCCTTCGGCGGCGGCGGCGACTCCTCCTCCTCCCCTGTTTGCACTGATCATGAACGAGTGTGTTGTCGAGTGGCTCCGATTCTCAAGATCGATCGAGATAGCTCCTCGTTCAGTCTTCCATCCCCTTTAATTCAGGGGAATGTTACTGAGGTCGAGGGAAGAATTCATGGGAGCTGTATACGTGTCTTGGCAAAGTGGCACGTGGACTTCTTGCGTGTTCGTTAATTTATAGCAATTTCTTAGGTGGCAAGAACAAATATAGATCACTGTCGAGTTTTTCTTCTGTATACCAATGATGTGACGTGTCACAACGAGCGTGTATACGGTGCTAGTTTCTTTGTTTTACGTCAACGATTTTTCCTTCGAAGTTATAATATGAAAATATCTCAAATTGGAAATAAATATAAAAATTCATATGGGTATGCACGTCAGAAATTAAATATTTCGAGAGATTCTTCAATTTCTGTCTATTTAGTACTGAATAAAACTTAGAATATGAGGAGTCACATGACAAAGGAAATTACCAAATAAGAAAGGAGGTCCACAAAACAAGGAAGTAACATGTAAATAAGTTGACCTAATTCCCTAAAAAATCTTTAATTTTAGGTCAAATCCCAAATTTATCTTAAATTTTTTTTGTCTAAAAAAACCCTCAACTTTATGTCCAAATCCTAAATTTAACTTGAACTTTCTTTTTGTCTCAGAAAAAATTCTCTCAATCTAGTCTCAAATTTGTCCTGAATTTTTTTTGTCTAAAAAAAAAACCCAAAATTTAGGTTCATTCCCAAATCCACCATGGACTTTTTCTAAAAGAAAATTCACAAAGTTTATTCTAATATCAAATATATCCCCGTTAGCCCTATTTAAAAATCATCATTAATCATCCTCAACTTTAATATCCGAGAACGGTTTCATTTTGGAGAATTTCAATAATTTTTATTTGGATGACTTTGTTATTCACGCTTCATTATTTTGCCAATGTGGATTTTGATCTATATGGAAATGCCACGTCAAGTGGGAAATGGATCACGGGATAAATTTGAGAATAAATTGAAACTTTGTTAATTGCTTAGACAAATCTGGGTAGATTTGAGACTGATTTTAAAGTTTGAGGTTTTTTCTGAGACAAAAAGAGTTTGGGGTAGATTTAGGACTGGACCTAAAGTTTAAGGTTTTTTTCTCAAGACAAAAAAAAAAGTTTGGAGCAAATTTGGAATTGGACCGAAAGTTGAGAAATTTTTTGAGATAGAAAAAATTTGAAATAGATTTGAAATTGAACATAAAATTGAGGATTTTTTTAGAGAATTAGGCGAAAAAAAGCTCATAAAGGAGCAAATTGACTTGTGTTTTGATGCCCTCTACTGTTGTAGGTGGGCTCGGGTTTAATGGAATGAAATTCTCGTTGTCGAAAAAAAAAAAAGGCTCGTAAGGGAGCAAATGCAAATTGATCTGCCAAAAAAAAAAGGGCGGGAGCAAATTGCAATTACGCATCTAATTCTAGAGTCCGCTCTGTTCAATTCAACCGAAGACGTGTGACATGTGATGTCGGACGACAGCCTAAGACTGATCAGGGCTTCAGTCATGGTGAGCTGTCCCTGGGCTCCTTGTCTCTCAGGTGGGGCCCACTTTCTTCGCTCACCTGCTTCTTCTGCTTGCCTTCCTTCCGCTTTCCCTTCAGCCATTGACGCTGACGGTCAGGTTTCGATTCACTCGCATCTGCTTCCAGCGAAGAGCTTCCTGAAAAGTCCGAACTGATTTTCTTCTTTGGTTTTGGAAGGTGCTGTTTCGCTTTGATGAGATCTTCTCCCAGGTGAAGATCTTCTTGTTCAATTTTTTTTTTTTTGCGAACTTGTTCGAATTCTTACTCCGATTGGTCTGATTTGGTAGCCATACCTAGTTACCTGGTAAATTTCGCACTCCAAATTCAGTCTGACTTCCGCGATAGAGGTGATCTCTCGTTACGAGACCTCATCTCTTTGTCCGTCAGTTTAGATCGGCAAGTTATCACGCAGAAAAGAATACTGTTGAAAAAAAAATGATCATGTTTATTTCTTTTCCTGAATGGTCTGGTCGTGGAAATTGTTGATGTGAACTATATGGACTGATCCTGATGGAGTCAGGTGATATCCATGATTTACCAGCACATCGGTGAAGTTCCTATACCAATGATGAATCTCTGATTTTAGTTAGCAGAGTTTTAGAATTTCGCAATGGAGGCACGCGGACTGTAGTCTCGTAGCATCTAACTTATTAAGGTGGTCACTCAACTGTTATCGCAGGAATTTACCCGTGTGTCTTTTGTGTATTGGGTGTCATTTTTTCAGTTAAACTTTAGGATTATCTTCTTTGCCCTGAGGATATTATGAATGATAATCCAGTGTAGTAGTGTCGCTTATTGACTTGGGCAGGTTGATGTCCTGACAAGAGCAGACAGTTCTGTCGAAAGCTGTGAAGCAGTTGAAGAAGAATGGCAAATTGATTAGTAATGTAGGTAGGAATCACTCTCGGTCTTACCCGTTAACTGGAGCCGGATATCTGGTCAAGGCATCTCGATGGAAGACTCACGGCATAATTCCACCTTGACCAAAACCCTGAAGCCGCTAGTTTTGTTCCAGGGAAAAAGGTTTCTCAGACGTCTCTAGTTGCCTCAAGGCCGAAAACATTCTCTAAAAATAAATTCAGTTACAGGCACATAGCTTCCTGGGACATGGCAGAATTAGAAGCAGTGTATTGGGTGATTTAGCATTCTTTTTGCTCAAAGTTGCAGCACTAGAAGCTGTGAGGAGGTTTTCCAGGGCCAAGTGTCCATTGCTTGGCGCGGTCTTCAGGCTTTACAACTTCTCTGTTACCCACCATTAAAGTGGCTACAGAGATGGGCTCCCTTCAGGGTTTTGTTAAAAGGCATGCAGGTTTGTACACTCCATTATTCAAGATGGAAAATTTCAAAAGAGAGCTACTAAAGGCATATTCCCGAGACTGTAGAGAAATTTGTTTGCAATAACTCATGCATTCTTTTGGAGTCTAATGCAATCATGGAAGTGGCTGTGTTTTTCTTTAGCTCATTCTGTTGCCTTTTGTATATAATTGACATGATTTAGAAGGAGCAATATTATCTCCAGATGCCTACCTTTGCTTGGGTTGGCCAGTTTTACCAACTCTGTATGGCAGTTTCTGAATTTCCTTTATGGGCACTGAGGGCATGGTCTCAGCTAGTTAACAAAAACAGCAGACTTAAAGATTTAGCTTATTTTAAAGGGTGCAATTTTTCATCTCATGCTTTCACTCATCTCGTTTAATGTCAATTAAGTGATTTCATGTTGTCAGACATTGTCCAGGCCTCTATTAGTTCTATCCGTGGCGACAGCATTCTCTGATCAAGAAGAGCCTACCTCTGAAAGTTCGGATGCCGTGAGTGATTCCCAAGAATATTCTAATGTATGTTCAGATCCGGCTACTTTGCAGCATTCTTCAGATACTAAGTGCATGTAAGGAACCAAACTTGAGATTGACTTCAGATGTCTTTCTAGTTATTAATTGAAAGTTAAGGACAATTATTTGTATTGGCATATTGATTAACATGCCCATTGTTATTTGCTTATCTATGAACGGATGTTATTTGTGTTGAATTTAGACAGAAAGGGACAGTGCTTTAAGTGCATGTTGATGAGGTTGTCTGAAAAATCATATTTACTCTCTGAATATCCGAGATAAGGAATTTTTTGAGACTTGAGTTGTGGCTTATACCCATGCCTTGCTGTAAGTGATGATTCAGTTCTCTAGTTGACCTCCCACTAGCAATGAGAATAAGATTGTTGTTACCTATATCAAATTGCTTTGCTTTTGCTTTCTATTATGTTCTTCTTTCTCTGAATGTGTCGCAATTGTACATTCGAGAGGTTGGTGAGACAACTTTCATTTTTTTTTTTTGAAGTTCCACCTCTATCCTCCCTTCCTCTAAGTCACATGTGATGTCTCTGCTGTTGATGCTCGTAAGAATATTGTCTCGTTTACAGGATCTGCAATGAAGCTCCTCAGATTGTAGCATTGGAAAATTGGTTAGTCCGTTTGCATAAAGAACTGGAAGATCAAGGGATTACTTTGCCAGATAGGTAAGTTCACTAACCATGTTCAGCACAGCAGTGGAGTACTTTGATTGAACTTTCTGGTAGTCTCAGAATTTAAAATGAATACTTGATGATAACTTTGCTGAGCAAGGAATTCATGGTCATTTCTTTATATTGCCCTGATTGATTCTCCAATTACTCATACTTTCTTTCTCAATTATGGGTCGCATAAAGTATCGTTGGTTTGGTTGAAGCATGGTCACATATGGTAATGCTTTTGCAGAATGGATGAGGATGAGCTCCGTAGATTTCATGTTGCTGCAAATGGTGATTTCTCATCCTTGGTGTCCTCAATTAAGAGGACAATTCTTTGGAGGGAAACTTACAGACTCCTCGCTGAGGAAGAACTTCAGGTTTGGTCGAATTTACTCTTCTGGCATGGAGTTGATTTGAGACATAGACCATGTCTCATAGTGCGGCTTGGCTTAGCTTTCATCAGCTTGCCATCACACGAGAGACCTCGCTTCTGTCAAGCTATCAGTATGTTTGATTGCTCTCTTAAATGCTTGTTCATTTTCTAACCTCTAGCCCTTTGAGTAATGAGATTAACCATTGTCTCTTTGTTTTTTTTCCTTTTGAAATTGCATATATAGTTTCATGTATAAGGGTCAGTCATACATCCTTAACTACATTGTCTTTGTGACCTGCTTTTGTATTTCTATCGCATGAGGATTCTTGGTGTTGAAAAGTATAACTATAACAAGATTCATCAATTCACCCATTCAAGTAACTCTGTACTTTAATTCCTGTTTAGATATGAAACAATCTTTTGTAAAACCTGAATTTCATGCAAGAGTTGCTCTAATCACAAGTATTTGGCTGAACGTCATGATTGTGACTGAGGATATGCAGGTCACTAACTATGTGCCTCTCTTTTTGCTCTTTAGGATATCTTAATTTGTGTAAGTGTATGATATGTACGTTTATGTTTCCTCGAATGAGCAGAACTTTGTAGTTTAATAAACCAGTCATTATTACTTTGAGTTTATCTTTTACTGTACTTTTGCTTTTCGGAGGATATATTCATGGGTGGAAATGGTTGCCATGCAGTATCTCAGGTGGAATATGGAGTGCTTCACTTGGTTAATTCTGACAGTACCCAAATTACAGTTGTCGTTGACTGTCATGGTTTATCTCCATATAGAATACCCATGCAAATGATAAGATCTTGTTTATTCCTTCTGCAAGACCATTACCCAGGCCGGCTTGGTTGTGTGTTTGTTATACGACTTCGCCCTGTCTTACGAGTTATTTGCCAGACTCTAATACAGGTAATATAGAAATAATATAGGGTTTCTCCAGCACCAAGTTTTCCTGCTGTACTATTCTGGTGGCATCTTAGATACTGTTGAAACTTGCTCAAGTAAGTCTCTTTCTCTGTCAGGTTCTGAGACCTTCCACCCGAGAGAAGCTGAGGATTCACGGAGAGAATTATCAGAAGGTTCTTGCCGAGTGTCTTCAAACACTCCCATCGTATCTAGGTGGCAATTGCAATTGCACGAGCTGTAGAATCATGAGCAATTGTGATGTGCAGCAGGCTTCTGAGACTGACAGCACAAATTCTGGTGCTGATATTTCTGATGTTGATGTTGAGGACACAGAGGGGCAACCTCATGTCCATAATTATGAGAGGCATAGGGACTGCAACACTAACTGGGACTTGGCAGTGAAAACAGCCATGCTTGTCATCCTTATGTTACTTGCCTTAGTTACTCTGCTATCTGATCCAGAGCACCGTCCCTTATAGTTCTCATGATACATTAGGCCAGTTGTCTCTGATGTGGGGACATTTTTTTCGGAAACTAAGGGAAGGTCCTGTAGGCAATATTTTTTAGCATTGATGCCTCCTCTAGTGGAGAGGAGTCTGTAAGCCAAGAGTCTATGCCAGTAGAGATTTGTTTTGGTCCTAGTCCATGTAGATTTCCCGCGTCGTTTCTTCTGGCGAATTGCCTGGGATTGTGAGTGTTTAATGTGGCCATAGTAGTATTGTAGGGTCAAGATAAGAAATACAAGAGACCATTAGCCAAAGCAGTTATGAGGTTGTAGAGTCTGTCCGCGAGATGAAAGAAAGAAGCAGAAGGAGGAAGTGCATAAGAGAGTGAATGACACTAAGCAGGAAGGAAGGAAACAAGGCGGGAGGGAAAAAGGAAAATGAAGTTGCAGGCTGGTCATCTGTCAATAGGAGCAGAAGCTTGCACTTGGTGGTTAAGAACACTTAGGTGGCATTCACGGAGACAGATGTTGCTGCCTGAACCGAAAAAAAGCCAAGTTACCCGTGCAAAAGTGGGCATGATACTACAATATCATGAAAAGCCTCTCTCCTTGCCAATTTGCCATGTCATGTGGTTGGTGGTAATATCTCTCTTTGACCAATTTCCAGCCTCAGATTTATCTGATATCATGAATTTTTCTTTTGGAAAGTTTTCGATTTGGCTGCCAAAGTATATGGTCTTCCGTGTAATGCAGAGTAGCGAACCCCAGGATTTTTCCTTTCCAGTTTCTGGGAAGCGTCAGACTTTTTCAATGTTCATTGGGTGGCAATTTTGTGCTTATATTCTTAGAAGTGGCTGTAGGATTTTGAATGCTTGTGATCGAAGGGAAAGCATGAAGCGAGAATGAGGCTCAAAATGATCATCTTTAGGTCTTATGTGAGAGTTGCACGTTCACACTTCCACCAAACCATCCTTTTGAAAGAGCTAGTGGTGCCAATTCACGGGTCTTATGCTCTTGCGCCACCGAAGGCCCCTGAATGACCACGGATAGGCCATGGCTTACGTTCATGCACTTGGATCCCTGCGTCACCCTACGTCACCTTTTTATGTTGTGAATCGCCTTTTTTTTTTTTTCTTTCTTTTGAATCTCTTATGCTCTTATGAGTAATCTTGGGTGATCTCCCACGCCTCGAGCAGATGGGATGGCAGAAGCACGTGCTTGTGCAAATTTGAAGCTTCCTACGGCAACAGGCTATCTTCTTGCAGAAGGGAGCCAGCATACCAATTCGAGAATAATGAACACCTTTGAATTGACATGTGTCGAATCAGGTTTGCGAGGAAAGTTCCTTATTTGCTGCAGAGCCCTCCCATGAAGTGCATGCAATAATTCTTATCTAGTAGGTCCTGTGATGGAAACCGATTTGGTTATTCCGTCTGTAAAACAATTCATCTGGTCCGCCATTAGTTATATTCAGTGGTAAGGTGCTTGAGCCATTTATAGGCCATTATCAGATCTTAAGATCAGTGGAAGATGATGCGGATTTAACTGCTGAATGCGACCGATGAGCACCGTGAAGTACGGTACTGGTACAAGCTCGGGTGGATTGACCTAACGATCGAAAACTAATTCAGACAATTGAGTTCCGACACTGAATGCACTCAATATTTTAGGCTGAGAAGCTGATTTCAAGGTGAGGGAGTTTTATCAAGTGAAATTGCGCTATCTGAGTCATTCCACTTGTGCTCCACAGGCCCGGCAGAAACGAGAGCTGTCGCATTTCATTCATTGATTCGCGATATGTTCAGACAAATCCTTGGCGCTCATGCATAAATAAAAAGAAGGGAGGGAAAAGAAAACAGAAACGGTCCGACAAATTGACTGGAATTCTAATTCTACAGACGCTTAAACTACTATTCTGCTGTCGAAAGAGCCTTCGTCTGAAATGTCCCATTTAACCAAAGTCTTGCAATTATCAAACATGTGTCGCCAAACGTGAAGGTTAACAACGCTATTCTAGCTCGGAAAACTTGACCAAACGGAGGTCAACCCAGCATTTCTGGTCATAGATGAGCATGACCCGCCAGCCAGTGGCGACTGAATTCAAAACCAACTTTGGAGCTTCTTTTGATGTCATCAACGAAGAAAGAACGGCATTGGGCGTCTGTGAGTGCTTGCGAACGTAAAATTTTGTCCTCGTCCGACCCAATTGCAGCCCTCTGGCGGATTGCAGATTCTGATGCACGCCCCTCGCTTAACTAGCTTTTGTGGATCGTATGTGCTAAATTTGTTGGAAAGAGATAACAGGGAAACAAGAAGGCGTGTGCGAATGCTTTCGCGAACTCGAGGCGGCAATGTGATTTTCTTCGATAAGCGCATCGACCGCGTCCCGTGTGACCCTTCCCCTCCTCAAGGAGCAGAGTCTAGGAGAAGCCAAAAGTTTGGGACATCAAACTGGGTAAGTGGAAATCTACAGAAATCCCACTTAAGTCTCTTTCTCTGAGCATTAGTTTAATCGACAAGGGACGTTGTGTGCGGAGCAATTTGCAAGGACGCAGCTGCTTCCCTTTTAGGTAAATGTCATATCATTCTTGACTAAGCTCCTGCTCGACCTTTGGCTCTAAAAATTCGTTGATGAGGAAAATTGTCAAAAAGATTCTAAGTCTATTGCACTTTTATTAATTCAGTCCTAAATCTTTTGTATTTATGACAATTCAGTTCTAAACCTTTTGTATTTATGCCAATTCAGTTCTAAACCTTTTGTATTTACGCCAATTCAGTCCATCCGATTAACTTTGATTGGCTGACGCTGATGGGGCGATTTTTAATATATATTTTTTCAGGCTTTATTTTATTTTGCTTCATCTTCAACCTCTAGTCGCTTTGAGCTCGAGCTTATTACAAAACACTTCATCAAGCTTGAGCTTGTTGAGCGGTCGAGCTCGTGTGGTGAATTGGGTTGACCCGACTTTGGTCACACCCTTAATTAAAAAAACCAGATCACACTCATCAACTAATGCAAGGAGCCAAGGACTTTGCGTACTATGGTTCTAAATAGTCTCTTAGTCAAATGTGACCAAAATCAGGCGCAATCTTTAGCTTCTAAATAGATCTAGCGATGCCAAGCGAGGTGAAGCTCACCTAGGCATGGCATCATGTTGCCATTGCTGGGCGAGGCCTAGCTAGCCTAGCGATGGAGGCACTGGCCTCACCCAGCGTCGGTGGCGATTGGGGAGTATTGAAACTTCTCTTCGATTCTCTCGAGTGGAGAAGGCCTTTCAGTTGCAAAGCCTTGAGAATTGCTTCAGCGTCTTGAGGTTGTAGATGAAGCATAAAATAGAAATGAAATAAAATAATAAATAAATAAATCAGAAAATATTAAAATATTATTAAAAATTATCCCATCAGCGCTAGTTGGCATCCACGTCAGCGCTGACTGTTCAAAGTTAGCTACATGAACTGAATTGGCATAAATGCAAAAGGTTTAGGACTGAATCGACACAGAAAAAAAATGTTTAGGACTCAATTGGCATAGATATAAAAGGCTTAAAATTGAATTGAAAAAAATTAAAAGGTTTAGAGCTGAATTGGCAAAAGTGCAATAAGTTTAAGAATTTTTTTTGATAATTTTCCGCTCGAGCCACATTATCATGAGGAAACAGTTTGTATGCTTGATCTACAGGTGCTAGGGAATCAAACTTTTCTAGCTGTCGTCTCTCGCTCCCACGATGACGGAAAGAATTTTGTCGTGCAAATTTTAGATAGGATTTTGCGTCCCGATCAGCATTAAAATCATGGGTCATGCGTTTGCTTAATCTGTTGTTAAGGAACTTGTGACAGCAACTAGCTCGATACGTGCTAGTAAAAAAAAAAACTGCGAGTTTTACGTCTATAGGCACAAAGCAAGATCCACAAACTCAAGATTTTTCAATACAGGAGCATTCACAGATTTTAACTGTTTTCAATATCAACAGACTTCACCGTGGAAATGAAGGTTTAATGATGAATATGCCTCATATTTATTGTAGATGTCCAGTGACTAGGATCTAAACCTCCTGTTAAAACCTGTTTTAGTGTGGCTCATCGTCCCATCTTCGCATCCCATGTTCTTTGAGGTCGGTGCTCATACGCTCAGTTCATTCGTTGTAGGTCGCTTGTTATCTTAATTAAGATAATGACTTGACGAAGATGATGAGCAAATTTCCAATCTCTCTCTCTCTCCTTTTAGTAGACGGACCGAAGCACGCCGGGAAAAGCCTTCATCTTCCGTCGTGGAAAGTCTCCTTAAAGGCCGAGCAGCCAATGCCTGAATCTTCCGAGGTAAAGCAAGTGCAGCAAATGAAACACACCTGTTGTGCGGAAAGCGAACTGCTTCGGATAGAGAGACGCTAGCCTGACGGCCTCCGTTATCTCCACGGACTGTCCGAGACCTCCCAACCGCGCATTTCAATTCTAGAATTTGAAGACCCGGACCGTTGGTTTTTTTTTTTTAGGAATGGCTAAAAAATAACCCTCATAAGTAGAAAAATAAAATTGCGTAACCAAACAGATTTCTAGTTTAGAAATTACATTATCAAATGGATTTCCGCTATAGAAGTGTTATCATACGCGCCCTTAAATTCCAGAATTTGGAGACCCGGACCAACTTTTTGAATAATGGCTCAAAATGTTACCCTCTCGCAATGGCTAAAAAATAACCCTCTCGTGACGAATGCAAACGTCACTTTCCCTAAACACAGCAAAGAGCAACTCGAACAAAATTAATTCGTTACAATATTAACTGCAGAAGATGAATTCGTTAAAGCTGCTCTTTGTGCACAGTTTCCCCAAAAATTAACCCTCTCGCGACGTGTTTAGGGAAAATGGTCCAACAGTTGAATGTTAGCAACGCATTTTTAAATGGTAACTTGATTGAAGAAGTCTACATGGCCCTAGCCTTAGGGCTTCATTCACAAAGAAAAGTCAAACCATATATGCAAGCTACAAAAATCCTCATACGGATTGAAGCAAGCATTGCGGGCTTGGTTCCACCTATTGAGCATCTTTTTAGAATCACTGGGATTTATCGAATCAAAAACCGATATTTCTTTCTTCATACTTCATCAGCCCAATGATCTTTTGCTGGATCAAACTTAGCATTTATTCAAAAACACTGTCAAATGCTTAAATAAGGAGTTCTCCATACGGGACTTTGGTGATCTTAATTATTTCCTGGGAATTGAGGTGCTCAAACATCCATATGGGGCTCCTCTTGTCACAATTAATGTATGTTACAGATCACCTCCATAGAATTAGAATGGACAATGTTAAATAGGTTCACACACTCATGGCTATAAATACCAGTTTAATCAATCAGGGTAAGCCACTTGAAGATGCTAGTTTGTACAGGAGTACCATAGGAGCTCTTTAATATGCCACTCTCACTCGGCCAAATATCTCCTATGCGGTAAATAAAGCCTGCCGATTCTTGAAAGAACCACCAGAAGGCCATTGGAGTGCGGTGAAATGCATCCTATGCTACTTAAAGGAAACCATTTTGCATGGATTGCTCATTAGTTCTCAATCCTCCACAGAACTCTATGCATATAATGATGTAGACTGAGTGGGTTGCCCCACCAATGGACGATCAACGGGAGGTTATGCAATTTATATGGGCCAAAAATTGGATTTCTTGGTCAACTAAGAATCAGCATACCATTGCACGTTCCTCAATCGAATCTGAATATCGAGCATTGGCAAACGCCATGGCAGAAGTGGTATTGTTCCAATCATTGTTATAGGAATTGGGCATCTCTCAATCAAAACCCCCTATCTTTTGGTGCGGCATCTTAGGGGTAATGTATCTTACGATGAATCCACTTTTTCATACTAGAACAAAGCGTATCGAGGTAGGCTTTCACTTCGTCCGTCATTTAGTGTCACAACGCAACCCTGAGGTTCGCTTCATATCCACATGTCACCAAATAGCAAATATCTTCACCAAGCCTCTTAAACGGTGTTGCCATGATCTGCTTAAATCCAAGTTGAAATCATCCAGAAGACCACCTTCAACTTGCAAGGGCTTGTTAAGGAATGTAGTTAATACTGTAACAGATAGCTCAAAATTCTAATTTTGAATTAGTCCATTAATGTAGTTATATTCTATAGTTAATATTGTAATGGACTAATTCAAAATATTTTGAATTAGTTCTTCTAGAAAAACTCCTTAAATACAAACGGTATCATAAAGTTAAAGATAAGCGAAACTCATTTCTCAAACCTAAATTCTATTTCTTACACCCTCAATCTCCTTGCAACCAGATAAGCAAGTCATGTTATTTCAGATAAATAAATTTGTAGTTAAAATCGGTCTATCGCGTTTTGAGTGTAAAGGGAGCCTCCTCTTTTCATTTTACTTCCATAGGCGGCCACAAAATTTGTACTTCAATAAAATGTATGAGAATCTATCACGACATGTATATGCTCTTTCCCGATGAGTGTATTTAAATAGGATTGAGATTCTATTGATCAAATATCAATTTTGGTACGGCGATGCAATCTCAATTGAACATCTATGTCACTCATTCATTTACTTGGAATGTTACATACCTAGGCTACAAGAAAATCGATCTCCGGCGACCAAATGAGTGTAATCTCCAATTCTAAATCCTTATAACTTAACAGTAGCTTCAATTACGGAGTAAATGTCTTTCTATTCGTTTCAACTCTCCGCTTATCAGCTAGATTGGAGAACAACATGGCGACTGACGGCCGTACGACAATTCCGTGAAGGACGTCGGTAGAGATGTGTGCTTACAGGGAGTCTATTCAGATACTCCAAAAGGCGCCCAACCTTTTCATCACAGAACAGAAGAAGGGGTTAAAAAAAAAAATTAGAGCGCACAAACTTTTCATATGTCGTAAATAAATAAATACGAAGAGTGGGTCGGTGGGTAACTTTACGTCGTGTAATTCCCCACTAAGCTAATCCCCTTTCTAGGACCTCTCGTTAAGCAATTTTGTTTTTTTTTTTTCCTAATTTTGAAACCTTAATTTCCCGAGGACGGAGAAAATTCATGGGAGAATATTAAAATTGTCGTAATGACGATGAGCCGTGAAAATTAGGGCACGCATGAAAGTACTTGTGAAGTAGAATTTATATTTTACAAAAAAATTTAGAGCAGAAATTTATTTGTTCACGTAACTTCATTTTTTTTATTTTGAAAGCAGTTTTTTTACTTTAAAATTAGTTTTGAAGACTTTTTTCTAGGGGTAGATATGAAGTAGAAAATTGACTTCTGTTTATGAATTAGCTAGGAATAATAAGCGACGCTGACTATCCATAAAGACGAGCTGAGTCGGCAAAGCACACACCCCATGGGTCCCACTCACATCATCATATGGATCGTCCATGTCCCTCCTCCCTCTCCCTCCTACAAAGCCCCCTTCACTTCCACGTTCCAGTTCTCGAACCAACTCCTCATCATGCGTGGGATTTCTGGTCAGTCAGAGCGAGCGCGAGCGCGAGCCCTCTGGAGCGCGTGCCTCGCGTCTGCGCTCCGGACTGCGCTCGCCTGCGCTGTCGTGGCGTGCGTCACCCTGTACGGGCCGGCCCAGCTGCGGCGCCACGTCTCGCTCCCCGTCGCTTATTATTCCTAATTCATAAACAGAAGTCAATTTTGCACTTCGCTGTCTACCCCTAGAGCATCGTCCGGCAATGCTGATTTTAAAGGGCCCACTGGCTGTCGAGCGGGACGACCGCGCTCGCGGTGGCCCTGGCGTCGTTCGTGGTGGCGCTGCCGGGGGCTACGCACGGGACGGCGAAGCTACGCTCAGATAGTGCTGGTGTACGTGCGGGCCCTAAGGAGCACGGCTCATCGTCATTACGACATTTTAATATTCTCCCATGCCTTTTTCTCCGTCCTCGGAAGCCCGTAAGGTACCAAAATTAGGAAAAAAAAAATCAACTTTGCTCACAAGAGGTCCTAGAAAGGGCATTAGCTTATGGGAATTACACGACGTAAATTTACCCACCGACCCACTCTTCGTATTTATTTATTTACGACATATGAAAAGTTTGTGCGCTCTAATTTTTTTTTTTAACCCCTTCTTCTGTTCTGTGATGAAAAGGTTGGGCGCCTTTTGGAGTATCTGAATAGACTCCCTGTAAGCACACATCTCTACCGACGTCCTTCACGGAATTGTCGTACGGCCGTCAGTCGCCATGTTGTTCTCCAATCTAGCTGATAGCGGAGAGTTGAAACGAATAGAAAGACATTTACTCCGTAATTGAAGCTACTGTTAAGTTATAAGGATTAGAATTGGAGATTACACTCATTTGGTCGCCGGAGATCGATTTTCTTGTAGCCTAGGCATGTAGCGTTCCAAGTAAATGAATGAGTGACATAGATGTTCAATTGAGATTGCATCGCCGTACCAAAATTGATATTTGATCAATAGAATCTGAATCCTATTTAAATACACTCATCGGGAAAGAGCATATACATGTCGTGATAGATTCTCATACATTTATTGAAGTACAAATTTTGTGGCCGCCTATGGAAGTAAAATGAAAAAGAGGAGGCTCCCTTTACACTCAAAACGCGATAGACCGATTTTAACTACAAATTTATTATCTGAAATAACATGACTTGCTTATCTGGTTGCAAGGTAGATTGAGGGTGTAAGAAATAGAATTTAGGTTTGAGAAATGAGTTTCGCTTATCTTTAACTTTATGATACCGTTGTATTTAAGGAGTTTTTCTAGAAGAACTAATTCAAAATATTTTGAATTAGTCCATTACAATATTAACTATAGAATATAACTACATTAATGGACTAATTCAAAATTAGAATTTTGAGCTATCTGTTACAGTATTAACTACATTCCTTAACAAGCCCTTGCAAGTTGAAGGTGGTCTTCTGGATGATTTCAACTTGGATTTAAGCAGATCATGGCAACACCGTTTAAGAGGCTTGGTGAAGATATTTGCTATTTGGTGACATGTGGATATGAAGCGAACCTCAGGGTTGCGTTGTGACACTAAATGACGGACGAAGTGAAAGCCTACCTCGATACGCTTTGTTCTAGTATGAAAAAGTGGATTCATCGTAAGATACATTACCCCTAAGATGCCGCACCAAAAGATAGGGGGTTTTGATTGAGAGATGCCCCAATTCCTATAACAATGATTGGAACAATACCACTTCTGCCATGGCGTTTGCCAATGCTCGATATTCAGATTCGATTGAGGAACGTGCAATGGTATACTGATTCTTAGTTGACCAAGAAATCCAATTTTTGGCCCATATAAATTGCATAACCTCCCGTTGATCGTCCATTGGTGGGGCAACCCACTCAGTCTACATCATTATATGCATAGAGTTCTGTGGAGGATTGAGAACTAATGAGCAATCCATGCAAAAATGGTTTCCTTTAAGTAGCATAGGATGCATTTCACCGCACTCCAATGGCCTTCTGGTGGTTCTTTCAAGAATCGGCAGGCTTTATTTACCGCATAGGAGATGTTTGGCCGATGAGAGTGGCATATTAAAGAGCTCCTATGGTACTCCTGTACAAACTAGCATCTTCAAGCGGCTTACCCTGATTGATTAAACTGGTATTTATAGCCATGAGGTGTGTGAACCTATTTAACATTGTCCATTCTAATTCTATGGAGGTGATCTGTAACATACATTAATTGTGACAAGAGGAGCCCCATATGGATGTTTGAGCACCTCAATTCCCAGGAAATAATTAAGATCACCAAAAGTCCCGTATGGAGAACTCCTTATTTAAGCATTTGACAGTGTTTTTGAATAAATGCTAAGTTTTGATCCAGCAAAAGATCATTGGGCTGATGAAGTATGAAGAAAGAAATATCGGTTTTTGATTCGATAAATCCCAGTGATTCTAAAAAGATGCTCAATAGGTGGAACCAAGCCCGCAATGCTTGCTTCAATCCGTATGAGGATTTTTGTAGCTTGCATATATGGTTTGACTTTTCTTTGTGAATGAAGCCCTTAAGGCTGGGCCATGTAGACTTCTTCAATCAAGTTACCATTTAAAAATGCGTTGCTAACATTCAACTGTTGGACCATTTTCCCTAAACACGTCGCGAGAGGGTTAATTTTTGGGGAAACTGTGCACAAAGAGCAGCTTTAATGAATTCATCTTCTGCAGTTAATATTGTAACGAATTAATTTTGTTCAAGTTGCTCTTTGCTGTGTTTAGGGAAAGTGACGTTTGCATTCGTCACGAGAGGGTTATTTTTTAGCCATTGCGAGAGGGTAACATTTTGAGCCATTATTCAAAAAGTTGGTCCGGGTCTCCAAATTCTGGAATTTAAGGGCGCGTATGATAACACTTCTGTAGCGGAAATCCATTTGATAATGTAATTTCTAAACTAGAAATCTGTTTGGTTACGCAATTTTATTTTTCTACTTATGAGGGTTATTTTTTAGCCATTCCTAAAAAAAAAAACCAACGGTCCGGGTCTTCAAATTCTAGAATTGAAATGCGCGGTTGGGAGGTCTCGGACAGTCCGTGGAGATAACGGAGGCCGTCAGGTAGCGTCTCTCTATCCGAAGCAGTTCGCTTTCCTGCACAATAAGCGTGTTTCATTTGCTGCACTTCTTTACCTCGGAAGATTCAGGCATTGGCTGCTCGGCCTTTAAGGAGACTTTCCACGACGGAAGATGAAGGCTTTTCCCGGCGTGCTTCGGTCCGTCTACTAAAAAGAGAGAGAGAGAGAGATTGGAAATTTGCTCATCATCTTCGTCAAGTCATTATCTTAATTAAGATAACAAGCGACCTACAACGAATGAACAGAGCGTATGAGCACCGACCTCAAAGAACATGGGATGCGAAGATGGGACGATGAGCCACACTAAAACAGGTTTTAAACAGGAGGTTTAGATCCTAGTCACTGGACATCTACAATAAATATGAGGCATATTCATCATTAAACCTCCATTTCCACGGTGAAGTCTGTTGATATTGAAAACAGTTAAAATCTGTGAATGCTCCTGTATTGAAAAATCTTGAGTTAGTGGATCTTGCTTTGTGCCTATAGACGTAAAACTCGCAGTTTTTTTTTTTACTAGCACGTATCGAGCTAGTTGCTGTCACAAGTACCTTAACAACAGATGAGCAAACGCATGACCCATGATTTTAATGCTGATCGGGACGCAAAATCCTATCTAAAATTTGCACGACAAAATTCTTTCCGTCATCGTGGGAGCGAGAGACGACAGCTAGAAAAGTTTGATTCCCTAGCACCTGTAGATCAAGCATACAAACTGTTTCCTCATGATAATGTGGCTCGAGCGGAAATTATCAAAAAAAATTCTTAAACTTATTGCACTTTTGCCAATTCAGTTCTAAACCTTTTAATTTTTTTCAATTCAATTTTAAGCCTTTTATATCTATGCCAATTGAGTCCTAAACATTTTTTTTCTGTGTCGATTCAGTCCTAAACCTTTTGCATTTATGCCAATTCAGTTCATGTAGCTAACTTTGAACAGTCAGCGCTGACGTGGATGCCAGCTAGCGCTGATGGGATAATTTTTAATAATATTTTAATATTTTCTGATTTATTTATTTATTATTTTATTTCATTTCTATTTTATGCTTCATCTTCAACCTTAAGACGCTAAAGCAATCCTCAAGGCTTTGCAACTGAAAGGCCTTCTCCACTCGAGAGAAGCGAAGAGAAGTTTCAATACTCCCCATCGCCACCGATGCTGGGTGAGGCCAGTGCCTCCATCGCTAGGCTAGCTAGGCCTCGCCCAGCAATGGCAACATGATGCCATGCCTAGGTGAGCTTCACCTCGCTTGGCATCGCTAGATCTATTTAGAAGCTAAAGATTGCGCCTGATTTTGGTCACATTTGACTAAGAGACTATTTAGAACCATAGTACGCAAAGTCCTTGGCTCCTGCATTAGTTGATGAGTGTGATCTGGTTTTTTTAATTAAGGGTGTGACCAAAGTCGGGTCAACCCAATTCACCACACGAGCTCGACCGCTCAACAAGCTCAAGCTTGATGAAGTGTTTTGTAATAAGCTCGAGCTCAAAGCGACTAGAGGTTGAAGATGAAGCAAAATAAAATAAAGCCTGAAAAAAAATATATATTAAAAATCGCCCCATCAGCGTCAGCCAATCAAAGTTAATCGGATGGACTGAATTGGCGTTAAATACAAAAGGTTTAGAACTGAATTGGCATAAATACAAAAGGTTTAGAACTGAATTGGCATAAATGCAAAAGATTTAGGACTGAATTAATAAAAGTGCAATAGACTTAGAATCTTTTTGACAATTTTCCTCGTCAACGAATTTTTAGAGCCAAAGGTCGAGCAGGAGCTTAGTCAAGAATGATATGACATTTACCTAAAAGGGAAGCAGCTGCGTCCTTGCAAATTGCTCCGCACACAACGTCCCTTGTCGATTAAACTAATGCTCAGAGAAAGAGACTTAAGTGGGATTTCTGTGGATTTCCACTTACCCAGTTTGATGTCCCAAACTTTTGGCTTCTCCTAGACTCTGCTCCTTGAGGAGGGGAAGGGTCACACGGGACGCGGTCGATGCGCTTATCGAAGAAATCACATTGCCGCCTCGAGTTCGCGAAAGCATTCGCACACGCCTTCTTGTTTCCCTGTTATCTCTTTCCAACAAATTTAGCACATACGATCCACAAAAGCTAGTTAAAGCGAGGGGCGTGCATCAGAATCTGCAATCCGCCAGAGGGCTGCAATTGGGTCGGACGAGGACAAAATTTTACGTTCGCAAGCACTCACAGACGCCCAATGCCGTTCTTTCTTCGTTGATGACATCAAAAAGAAGCTCCAAAGTTGGTTTTGAATTCAGTCGCCACTGGCTGGCGGGTCATGCTCATCTATGACCAGAAATGCTGGGTTGACCTCCGTTTGGTCAAGTTTTCCGAGCTAGAATAGCGTTGTTAACCTTCACGCTTGGCGACACATGTTTGATAATTGCAAGACTTTGGTTAAATGGGACATTTCAGACGAAGGCTCTTTCGACAGACAGAATAGTAGTTTAAGCGTCTGTAGAATTAGAATTCCAGTCAATTTGTCGGACCGTTTCTGTTTTCTTTTCCCTCCCTTCTTTTTATTTATGCATGAGCGCCAAGGATTTGTCTGAACATATCGCGAATCAATGAATGAAATGCGACAGCTCTCGTTTTCTGCCGGGCCTGTGGAGCACAAGTGGAATGACTCAGATAGCGCAATTTCACTTGATAAAACTCCCCCACCTTGAAATCAGCTTCTCAGCCTAAAATATTGAGTGCATTCAGTGTCGGAACTCAATTGTCTGAATTAGTTTTCGATCGTTAGGTCAATCCACCCGAGCTTGTACCAGTACCGTACTTCACGGTGCTCATCGGTCGCATTCAGCAGTTAAATCCGCATCATCTTCCACTGATCTTAAGATCTGATAATGGCCTATAAATGGCTCAAGCACCTTACCACTGAATATAACTAATGGCGGACCAGATGAATTGTTTTACAGACGGAATAACCAAATCGGTTTCCATCACAGGACCTACTAGATAAGAATTATTGCATGCACTTCATGGGAGGGCTCTGCAGCAAATAAGGAACTTTCCTCGCAAACCTGATTCGACACATGTCAATTCAAAGGTGTTCATTATTCTCGAATTGGTATGCTGGCTCCCTTCTGCAAGAAGATAGCCTGTTGCCGTAGGAAGCTTCAAATTTGCACAAGCACGTGCTTCCGCCATCCCATCTGCTCGAGGCGTGGGAGATCACCCAAGATTACTCATAAGAGCATAAGAGATTCAAAAGAAGAAAAAAAAAAAAAAGGCGATTCACAACATAAAAAGGTGACGTAGGGTGACGCAGGGATCCAAGTGCATGAACGTAAGCCATGGCCTATCCGTGGTCATTCAGGGGCCTTCGGTGGCGCAAGAGCATAAGACCCGTGAATTGGCACCACTAGCTCTTTCAAAAGGATGGTTTGGTGGAAGTGTGAACGTGCAACTCTCACATAAGACCTAAAGATGATCATTTTGAGCCTCATTCTCGCTTCATGCTTTCCCTTCGATCACAAGCATGCAAAATCCTACAGCCACTTCTAAGAATATAAGCACAAAATTGCCACCCAATGAACATTGAAAAAGTCTGACGCTTCCCAGAAACTGGAAAGGAAAAATCCTGGGGTTCGCTACTCTGCATTACACGGAAGACCATATACTTTGGCAGCCAAATCGAAAACTTTCCAAAAGAAAAATTCACGATATCAGATAAATCTGAGGCTGGAAATTGGTCAAAGAGAGATATTACCACCAACCACATGACATGGCAAATTGGCAAGGAGAGAGGCTTTTCATGATATTGTAGTATCATGCCCACTTTTGCACGGGTAACTTGGCTTTTTTTCGGTTCAGGCAGCAACATCTGTCTCCGTGAATGCCACCTAAGTGGTTCTTAACCACCAAGTGCAAGCTTCTGCTCCTATTGACAGATGACCAGCCTGCAACTTCATTTTCCTTTTTCCCTCCCGCCTTGTTTCCTTCCTTCCTGCTTAGTGTCATTCACTCTCTTATGCACTTCCTCCTTCTGCTTCTTTCTTTCATCTCGTGGACAGACTCTACAACCTCATAACTGCTTTGGCTAATGGTCTCTTGTATTTCTTATCTTGACCCTACAATACTACTATGGCCACATTAAACACTCACAATCCCAGGCAATTCGCCAGAAGAAACGACGCGGGAAATCTACATGGACTAGGACCAAAACAAATCTCTACTGGCATAGACTCTTGGCTTACAGACTCCTCTCCACTAGAGGAGGCATCAATGCTAAAAAAAAATCTGCCTACAGGACCTTCCCTTAGTTTCCGAAAAAAATGTCCCCACATCAGAGACAACTGGCCTAATGTATCATGAGAACTATAAGGGACGGTGCTCTGGATCAGATAGCAGAGTAACTAAGGCAAGTAACATAAGGATGACAAGCATGGCTGTTTTCCACTGCCAAGTCCCAGTTAGTGTTGCAGTCCCTATGCCTCTCATAATTATGGACATGAGTTGCCCCTCTGTGTCCTCAACATCAACATCAGAAATATCAGCACCAGAATTTGTGCTGTCAGTCTCAGAAGCCTGCTGCACATCACAATTGCTCATGATTTCTACAGCTCGTGCAATTGCAATTGCCACCTAGATACGATGGGAGTGTTTGAAGACACTCGGCAAGAACCTTCTGATAATTCTCTCCGTGAATCCTCAGCTTCTCTCGGGTGGAAGGTCTCAGAACCTGACAGAGAAAGAGACTTACTTGAGCAAGTTTCAAACAGTATCTAAGATCCACCAGAATAGTACAGCAGGAAAACTTGGTGCTGGAGAAACCCTATATTATTTCTATATTACCTGTATTAGAGTCTGGCAAATAACTCGTAAGACAGGGCGAAGTCGTATAACAAACACACAACCAAGCCGGCCTGGGTAATGGTCTTGCAGAAGGAATAAACAAGATCTTATCATTTGCATGGGTATTCTATATGGAGATAAACCATGACAGTCAACGACAACTGTAATTTGGGTACTGTCAGAATTAACCAAGTGAAGCACTCCATATTCCACCTGAGATACTGCATGGCAACATTTCCACCCATGAATATATCCTCCGAAAAGCAAAAGTACAGTAAAAGATAAACTCAAAGTAATAATGACTGGTTTATTAAACTACAAAGTTCTGCTCATTCGAGGAAACATAAACGTACATATCATACACTTACACAAATTAAGATATCCCTAAAGAGCAAAAAGAGAGGCACATAGTTAGTGACCTGCATATCCTCAGTCACAATCATGACGTTCAGCCAAATACTTGTGATTAGAGCAACTCTTGCATGAAATTCAGGTTTTACAAAAGATTGTTTCATATCTAAACAGGAATTAAAGTACAGAGTTACTTGAATGGGTGAATTGATGAATCTTGTTATAGTTATACTTTTCAACACCAAGAATCCTCATGCGATAGAAATACAAAAGCAGGTCACAAAGACAATGTAGTTAAGGATGTATGACTGACCCTTATACATGAAACTATATATGCAATTTCAAAAGGGAAAAAAACAAAGAGACAATGGTTAATCTCATTACTCAAAGGGCTAGAGGTTAGAAAATGAACAAGCATTTAAGAGAGCAATCAAACATACTGATAGCTTGACAGAAGCGAGGTCTCTCGTGTGATGGCAAGCTGATGAAAGCTAAGCCAAGCCGCACTATGAGACATGGTCTATGTCTCAAATCAACTCCATGCCAGAAGAGTAAATTCGACCAAACCTGAAGTTCTTCCTCAGCGAGGAGTCTGTAAGTTTCCCTCCAAAGAATTGTCCTCTTAATTGAGGACACCAAGGATGAGAATCGCCATTTGCAGCAACATGAAATCTACGGAGCTCATCCTCATCCATTCTGCAAAAGCATCCATATGTGACCATGCTTCACCAAACCAAGATACCTT
>JAGVVM010001646.1:0-46419 GCA_019149425.1 Psidium friedrichsthalianum
AATCCTTATGGATGGATAGAGAAATGTTTGGATTTCTGTGATTATTTTTTAACAGCGGTTTCTGAATATCAAAAACTTATTACGCGAAATCCTATTTTTTTAGAACGAGTTGAGGGGGTAGGCATTATTGGTCCAGAAGAAGCAATAAATTGGGGTTTATCGGGACCAATGCTACGAGCTTCCGGAATCCAATGGGATCTTCGTAAAGTTGATCATTATGAATGTTACGACGAATTGGATTGGGAAATCCATTGGCAAAAAGAAGGAGATTCATTAGCTCGCTATTTAGTCCGAATCGGTGAAATAATGGAATCGATAAAAATTATCCAACAGGCCCTGGAAGGAATTCCAGGGGGGCCCTATGAGAATTTAGAAACCCGGTGCTTTGCTAGAGAAAGGGATCCCGAATGGAATGATTTTGAATACCGATTCATTAGTAAAAAACCTTCTCCTACTTTTGAATTGCCGAAGCAAGAACTTTATGTAAGAGTTGAAGCCCCAAAGGGAGAATTGGGAATTTTTTTAATAGGAGATCAGAGTGGTTTTCCTTGGAGGTGGAAAATTCGTCCACCTGGTTTTATCAATTTGCAAATTATTCCTCAGTTAGTTAAAAGAATGAAATTGGCCGATATTATGACAATACTAGGTAGCATAGATATCATTATGGGAGAAGTTGATCGTTAAAATGATAATTGATACAACAGAAGTACAAGATATAAATTCTTTTTCTAGATTCGAATCTTTAAAAGAAGTCTATGGAATCATAGGGATGTTTTTACCTATTTTGACTCTTGTATTGGGAATCACAATAGGTGTACTCGTAATTGTGTGGTTAGAAAGAGAAATATCTGCAGGAATACAACAACGTATTGGTCCCGAATACGCCGGTCCTTTGGGAATTCTTCAAGCTTTAGCAGATGGGACAAAACTTATTTTCAAAGAGAATCTTTTTCCATCTAGAGGAGATACTCGTTTATTCAGTATAGGACCATCCATAGCAGTTATATCCATTTTACTAAGTTATTCAGTAATTCCTTTTAGTTATCACCTTGTTTTATCTGATCTCAATATCGGTGTTTTTTTATGGATTGCCATTTCCAGTATTGCTCCCATTGGACTTCTTATGTCAGGATATGGATCAAATAATAAATATTCTTTTTTAGGTGGTCTACGAGCCGCTGCTCAATCGATTAGTTATGAAATACCATTAACTCTTTGTGTGTTATCAATATCTCTACGTGCGATTCGTTAAAACAGAAAATTCTCTTTTCTTTATTTTTCGAAAAGAAATTGAATAGATATCTCCTTTTTTATTCATCATTCAGTTTGATGAACTAAATCAGATAGTTGTATGAGTGAAAGAAAACAGCTTAGAAATTAGCAGTAAAAAGATTGAGTCTCATTTCCTACGTACAAGAATTAAAAAAAAAGTAAATATAAGCAAGACTTTTACCCCAAGATTGGTTGATTAGTCATCCTGGCTTGAAGCGGGCTCAACTCAAAAGATCAACCGTATAGAGTTTTCACTATCGTTTCTATGTATTACCATAACGGGTGATTGAGCAAAAATCAGTGGATGGTTAGGAACACCAAAATACATAAAGGATTCGTAATGGAGATTTGTTATGTAAATTATCCAAAAGGAATTTTTACATAACATAAAAAGAATAGTAATTGGGGCTTTAAGTTAGTAGAAATGATCAAGCAGTACTACCCACGATTCCGATTCAGAGTATGCTCCTATCCACAGATTCAAAAATGACTATCAGGAACGAAATAATCCTTTTTTTGAACCCCCCCTTTTTCAGAAAGAAGAATAGGAACGAAAAAAAAGATCTTTTTCTTCTTTCCTATATTCATAGGGATAAGGTGGCATTATTCAGGAACTAATGTCTAATTTTTTTTTCGTAATCAAAAAGAATGGGTTGAAATATCTATTGATATTTTTACAAAGAGTATTTTATTGAAGGATTAAGTTATTACTCAACAAAGAAAAATTTAAATTATTAAAGGATGAGATCAATTCAGAAGTGCTTTTTTAGTTATTATTATAGCAGACAGAATTTCATTGGTCTAATTCAGGACCTTCCGCTCGGTTTTGACTCTATCTATATAGAATATATATTTTATTTCGAATCGATATATAGTATTATACTACAAACATATCAATCTAAATAATATCAATTTGGTCCTTAGATTTATTGATGGCCCTCGAGGAGCCGTATGAGGTGAAAATCTCATGTACGGTTCTGGAATAGCGATGGGAATAGTGATGTTATCATCGACTATGATTATCTAACAGTTCAAGTACAGTTGATATAGTTGAGGCCCAGTCCAAATATGGTTTTTGGGGATGGAATTTGTGGCGTCAACCTATAGGGTTTTTCGTTTTTCTAATTTCTTCCCTAGCAGAATGCGAGAGATTACCTTTTGATTTACCAGAAGCAGAGGAAGAATTAGTAGCAGGTTATCAAACCGAATATTCGGGTATCAAATTTGGGTTATTTTACGTTGCTTCCTATCTAAATCTATTAGTTTCTTCGTTATTTGTAACAGTTCTTTACTTAGGGGGTTGGAATATCTCTATTCCTTATATATTCGTTCCTGAGCTATTTGAAATAAATAAAGTAGGTAGAGTGTTTGGAACGACAATTGGTATTTTTATTACATTAGCTAAAACTTATTTGTTCTTGTTTATTTCTATCACAACAAGATGGACTTTACCTAGACTAAGAATAGATCAATTATTAAATCTTGGATGGAAATTTCTTTTACCCATTTCTCTCGGTAATCTATTATTAACAACTTCTTTCCAACTCCTTTCATTGTAAAGGAAAGAAAAAGGAATAGGATATTCTAGATTTACGACTTCTCTCAAATATCAAACAAGAGAAAGAAACAAACATAAAATTATTCATAGATCTTTACGATATGTTCCCTATGGTAACTGGGTTCATGAATTACGGTCAACAAACAGTACGAGCCGTAAGGTACATTGGTCAAGGGTTCATGATTACCTTATCCCACGCAAATCGTTTACCTGTAACTATTCAATATCCTTATGAAAAATTAATTACATCCGAGCGTTTCCGCGGCCGAATCCATTTTGAATTTGATAAATGCATTGCTTGTGAAGTATGTGTTCGTGTATGTCCTATAGATCTACCTGTTGTTGATTGGAAATTGGAAACTGGTATACGAAAGAAACGCTTGCTTAATTACAGTATTGATTTCGGAATTTGTATTTTTTGTGGTAACTGTGTTGAATATTGCCCAACAAATTGTTTATCAATGACTGAAGAATATGAGCTTTCTACTTATGATCGTCACGAATTGAATTATAATCAAATCGCTTTGGGTCGTTTACCAATGTCAGTAATTAACGATTATACAATTCGAACAATTTCGAATTCGTAATAATAAAAAAAAATGTTAAAACCCTTTGATTAAAGAGGAATTTCCACCAATTAGTAAGGTTCAATTTGATCTAATCTACAGGAATGAGTTCTTTATTTTTTTTGTTGGTCACTAACTATAAATTCCAATTAACTGTTGATTAGTTGGTAAGAAGTGCGATTCAAGTTGGATTGAAAATTGAATCTAATAATAGAATTTGAGTTTTGAGCTAAATTACCCTTTTCTTTGGTGTAAATCTTTTGGGTAAAGAGAAAACCATATTCTATTGGTCCACTAATTGGACCCAGACCTATTTTAAATCCATTCGATTCGAATTAAATGCAATTAGGAGCATATCCTAAAAAAATGAAAAAATTCCTTGTCGGGTCAATAAAATCATGAAAAACATTTCAATTTATTTCTCTTTTACATATAATAATGGATTTGCCTGGACCAATACATGATTTTCTTTTAGTTTTTCTGGGATCAGGTCTTATATTAGGAAGTTTAGGAGTGGTATTACTTACCAATCCAATTTATTCTGCCTTTTCTTTGGGATTGGTTCTTGTTTGTATATCTTTATTTTATATTCTATCAAACTCCCATTTTGTAGCGGCTGCGCAGCTCCTTATTTATGTAGGAGCTATAAACGTTTTAATTCTATTTGCTGTGATGTTCATGAATTGTTCAGAATATTACAAAGATTTGAATCTTTGGACTGTTGGAGATGGGATTACTTCGTTGGTTTGTACAAGTATTTTGGTTTCACTAATGACTACTATTTTAGATACGTCTTGGTACGGGATTATCTGGACGACAAAGTCAAACCAGATTATTGAGCAAGATTTGATAGGGAATAGTCAACAAATCGGAATTCATTTATCAACAGATTTTTTTCTTCCATTTGAACTCATTTCCATAATTCTTTTAGTTGCTTTGATAGGTGCAATTGCTGTTGCTCGTCAATGATAAATTTTGATAACTATTTACTAGCAATCAAAATTTAACTTTGTTTTCTGTTATCAAATCCATTTATCTTCAATTCTATTTGAAAACTGTTCATGTATAAAATAGAAATTATTTATTTTGATTCATTACCAAATATCAATCTATTCCTTTGTTTTGTACTTGTTATATTATAGTCAATTGAATACGTTGAATTCTTGTTCATATTGAAATGAATCAAAATTAATAAGGAGCTGGTCAATGATACTCGAACATGTACTTGTTTTGAGTGCCTATTTATTTTCTATTGGTATCTATGGATTGATCACGAGTCGAAATATGGTTAGAGCCCTTATGTGCCTTGAACTTATCCTCAATGCGGTTAATATAAATTTCGTAACATTTTCAGATTTTTTTGATAGTCGACAATTAAAAGGAGATATTTTCTCCATTTTTGTTATAGCTATTGCAGCCGCCGAAGCAGCTATTGGATTAGCTATTGTTTCGTCAATTTATCGTAACAGAAAATCAACTCGTATCAATCAATCGAATTTGTTGAATAAATAAGTAGTATTAATTATATATTATTAATTATAGAAATCAGAATATTCATCAATTCAAATTAGCATGTATAATACGTAGGTTTGAGAAAAACGTAAGAAATCAAAGTATCTTGGGCCGATCTCATGACTCGATCCGGAATTCGATTGATTAGAAAAATTATGGTAAAATCCATTGAATCATCTAGTGTCTAAATATATGATACATTTACAAGTTTACTAGATCGAAAATTGATGATATTCAAAAACTTATAGATCCGATGTCACATTCAGTAAAGATTTATGATACATGTATAGGATGTACTCAATGTGTGCGAGCCTGCCCAACAGATGTATTAGAAATGATACCATGGGATGGATGTAAAGCTAAGCAAATTGCTTCTGCTCCAAGAACGGAGGACTGTGTTGGTTGTAAGAGATGTGAATCCGCCTGTCCAACGGATTTTTTGAGCGTTCGAGTTTATTTATGGCATGAAACAACTCGAAGCATGGGTCTAGCGTATTAATACGTTCCAGAAAAAACCACGTAAATACATTTTGAATACAATTAATTTTTTTTACCGACAAAAACCCGTGCTCGAAAATAGATAATATATTATTCTTTTTTCTTTATCGAGTACGGGTTTTTTTGTCCAAGTGTATCTTGTCTTTACCACGAATTATTTTCCTTGGTTAACAATAATTGTACTTTTGCCGATATTCGCAGGTTCTTTAATTTTCTTTCTACCTCATAGAGGAAAAAGGTAATAAGGTGGTATACTATATGTATATGCTTATTAGAACTCCTTTTAACTACCTATACATTCTTTTATCATTTCCAATTGAATGATCCATTAACCCAACTAACAGAGGATTATAAATGGATTCATTTTTTGATTTTTACTGGAGAGGGAATAGATGGACTTTCTACAGGACCTATTTTACTGACGGGATTTATCACCACTTTAGCTACTTTAGCGGCTCGGCCAGTTACTCGAGATTCCCGATTATTCCATTTCCTGATGTTAGCAATGTACAGCGGTCAAATAGGATCATTTCTTCTCGAGACCTTTTACTTTTTTTCATCATGTGGGAGTTAGAATTAATTCCCGTTATCTACTTCTATCGATGTGGGGGGTAAAGAAACGTCTGTATTCCGCTAAAAATTCCATTTGCCACTGCAAAAGGTTCCATTTTTCATTAATAGATATTGTGGGCTTGGTAATATATTCCAACGAAGACATTAATTTGGAAACATTAGCTAATCAATCGTATCCATTGGCACTGGAACATAATATTCTTATTGGATTTCCATTGCTTTTGCTGTTAAACAACCGATTCTACCCTTACATCATTCCTGCCAAGACAAAAAGAGAGGCCATTATAGTACTTGTATGCTTCTAGCCCGAATCATTAAAAATTCCAATATATGAAACCCATTCGATCAATAGGAATATTACTATTCTCATTCTAATTTTCTCCCAAGAGATTATAGTAGCGCAAGATTATTTGGATTGCGCCTACTATAATCAACCAGGGAGAAAATATAGAATGAGCATGAGGTAATAATTCCATATTGATCCGAACCAACCCATATGCTCCCATTTTTAATAAAATTCCGGCTAGAAGCATACAAGTACTATAATGTGCCTCTCCATGGGTGTCTGGTAACCATGTATGTAAGGGTATAATCGGTAATTTAACAGCAAAAGCAATAAGAAATCCAATATAGAATATTATTTCCAGTGCCACCGGATACGATTGATTAGCTAATGTTTCCAAATTTAATGTTGGTTCGTTGGAACCATATAAACCAATACCCAGAACCCCTATTAATAGAAAAATGGAACCTCCCGCAGTGTACAAAATAAATTTTGTAGCGGAATACAGACGTTTCTTTCCCCCCCACATCGATAGAAGTAGATAAACGGGAATTAATTCTAACTCCCACATGATGAAAAAAAGTAAAAGGTCTCGAGAAGAAAATGATCCTATTTGACCGCTGTACATTGCTAACATCAGGAAATGGAATAATCGGGAATCTCGAGTAACTGGCCGAGCCGCTAAAGTAGCTAAAGTGGTGATAAATCCCGTCAGTAAAATAGGTCCTATAGAAAGTCCATCTATTCCCAATCTCCAGTAAAAATCAAAAAAATGAATCCATTTATAATCCTCTGTTAGTTGGGTTAATGGATCATTCAATTGGAAATGATAAAAGAATGTATAGGTAGTTAAAAGGAGTTCTAATAAGCATATACATATAGTATACCACCTTATTACCTTATTTCCTCTATGAGGTAGAAAGAAAATTAAAGAACCTGCGAATATCGGCAAAAGTACAATTATTGTTAACCAAGGAAAATAATTCGTGGTAAAGACAAGATACACTTGGACAAAAAAACCCGTACTCGATAAAGAAAAAAGAATAATATATTATCTATTTTCGAGCACGGGTTTTTGTCGGTAAAAAAAATTAATTGTATTCAAAATGTATTTACGTGGTTTTTTCTGGAACGTATTAATACGCTAGACCCATGCTTCGAGTTGTTTCATGCCATAAATAAACTCGAACGCTCAAAAAATCCGTTGGACAGGCGGATTCACATCTCTTACAACCAACACAGTCCTCCGTTCTTGGAGCAGAAGCAATTTGCTTAGCTTTACATCCATCCCATGGTATCATTTCTAATACATCTGTTGGGCAGGCTCGCACACATTGAGTACATCCTATACATGTATCATAAATCTTTACTGAATGTGACATCGGATCTATAAGTTTTTGAATATCATCAATTTTCGATCTAGTAAACTTGTAAATGTATCATATATTTAGACACTAGATGATTCAATGGATTTTACCATAATTTTTCTAATCAATCGAATTCCGGATCGAGTCATGAGATCGGCCCAAGATACTTTGATTTCTTACGTTTTTCTCAAACCTACGTATTATACATGCTAATTTGAATTGATGAATATTCTGATTTCTATAATTAATAATATATAATTAATACTACTTATTTATTCAACAAATTCGATTGATTGATACGAGTTGATTTTCTGTTACGATAAATTGACGAAACAATAGCTAATCCAATAGCTGCTTCGGCGGCTGCAATAGCTATAACAAAAATGGAGAAAATATCTCCTTTTAATTGTCGACTATCAAAAAAATCTGAAAATGTTACGAAATTTATATTAACCGCATTGAGGATAAGTTCAAGGCACATAAGGGCTCTAACCATATTTCGACTCGTGATCAATCCATAGATACCAATAGAAAATAAATAGGCACTCAAAACAAGTACATGTTCGAGTATCATTGACCAGCTCCTTATTAATTTTGATTCATTTCAATATGAACAAGAATTCAACGTATTCAATTGACTATAATATAACAAGTACAAAACAAAGGAATAGATTGATATTTGGTAATGAATCAAAATAAATAATTTCTATTTTATACATGAACAGTTTTCAAATAGAATTGAAGATAAATGGATTTGATAACAGAAAACAAAGTTAAATTTTGATTGCTAGTAAATAGTTATCAAAATTTATCATTGACGAGCAACAGCAATTGCACCTATCAAAGCAACTAAAAGAATTATGGAAATGAGTTCAAATGGAAGAAAAAAATCTGTTGATAAATGAATTCCGATTTGTTGACTATTCCCTATCAAATCTTGCTCAATAATCTGGTTTGACTTTGTCGTCCAGATAATCCCGTACCAAGACGTATCTAAAATAGTAGTCATTAGTGAAACCAAAATACTTGTACAAACCAACGAAGTAATCCCATCTCCAACAGTCCAAAGATTCAAATCTTTGTAATATTCTGAACAATTCATGAACATCACAGCAAATAGAATTAAAACGTTTATAGCTCCTACATAAATAAGGAGCTGCGCAGCCGCTACAAAATGGGAGTTTGATAGAATATAAAATAAAGATATACAAACAAGAACCAATCCCAAAGAAAAGGCAGAATAAATTGGATTGGTAAGTAATACCACTCCTAAACTTCCTAATATAAGACCTGATCCCAGAAAAACTAAAAGAAAATCATGTATTGGTCCAGGCAAATCCATTATTATATGTAAAAGAGAAATAAATTGAAATGTTTTTCATGATTTTATTGACCCGACAAGGAATTTTTTCATTTTTTTAGGATATGCTCCTAATTGCATTTAATTCGAATCGAATGGATTTAAAATAGGTCTGGGTCCAATTAGTGGACCAATAGAATATGGTTTTCTCTTTACCCAAAAGATTTACACCAAAGAAAAGGGTAATTTAGCTCAAAACTCAAATTCTATTATTAGATTCAATTTTCAATCCAACTTGAATCGCACTTCTTACCAACTAATCAACAGTTAATTGGAATTTATAGTTAGTGACCAACAAAAAAAATAAAGAACTCATTCCTGTAGATTAGATCAAATTGAACCTTACTAATTGGTGGAAATTCCTCTTTAATCAAAGGGTTTTAACATTTTTTTTTATTATTACGAATTCGAAATTGTTCGAATTGTATAATCGTTAATTACTGACATTGGTAAACGACCCAAAGCGATTTGATTATAATTCAATTCGTGACGATCATAAGTAGAAAGCTCATATTCTTCAGTCATTGATAAACAATTTGTTGGGCAATATTCAACACAGTTACCACAAAAAATACAAATTCCGAAATCAATACTGTAATTAAGCAAGCGTTTCTTTCGTATACCAGTTTCCAATTTCCAATCAACAACAGGTAGATCTATAGGACATACACGAACACATACTTCACAAGCAATGCATTTATCAAATTCAAAATGGATTCGGCCGCGGAAACGCTCGGATGTAATTAATTTTTCATAAGGATATTGAATAGTTACAGGTAAACGATTTGCGTGGGATAAGGTAATCATGAACCCTTGACCAATGTACCTTACGGCTCGTACTGTTTGTTGACCGTAATTCATGAACCCAGTTACCATAGGGAACATATCGTAAAGATCTATGAATAATTTTATGTTTGTTTCTTTCTCTTGTTTGATATTTGAGAGAAGTCGTAAATCTAGAATATCCTATTCCTTTTTCTTTCCTTTACAATGAAAGGAGTTGGAAAGAAGTTGTTAATAATAGATTACCGAGAGAAATGGGTAAAAGAAATTTCCATCCAAGATTTAATAATTGATCTATTCTTAGTCTAGGTAAAGTCCATCTTGTTGTGATAGAAATAAACAAGAACAAATAAGTTTTAGCTAATGTAATAAAAATACCAATTGTCGTTCCAAACACTCTACCTACTTTATTTATTTCAAATAGCTCAGGAACGAATATATAAGGAATAGAGATATTCCAACCCCCTAAGTAAAGAACTGTTACAAATAACGAAGAAACTAATAGATTTAGATAGGAAGCAACGTAAAATAACCCAAATTTGATACCCGAATATTCGGTTTGATAACCTGCTACTAATTCTTCCTCTGCTTCTGGTAAATCAAAAGGTAATCTCTCGCATTCTGCTAGGGAAGAAATTAGAAAAACGAAAAACCCTATAGGTTGACGCCACAAATTCCATCCCCAAAAACCATATTTGGACTGGGCCTCAACTATATCAACTGTACTTGAACTGTTAGATAATCATAGTCGATGATAACATCACTATTCCCATCGCTATTCCAGAACCGTACATGAGATTTTCACCTCATACGGCTCCTCGAGGGCCATCAATAAATCTAAGGACCAAATTGATATTATTTAGATTGATATGTTTGTAGTATAATACTATATATCGATTCGAAATAAAATATATATTCTATATAGATAGAGTCAAAACCGAGCGGAAGGTCCTGAATTAGACCAATGAAATTCTGTCTGCTATAATAATAACTAAAAAAGCACTTCTGAATTGATCTCATCCTTTAATAATTTAAATTTTTCTTTGTTGAGTAATAACTTAATCCTTCAATAAAATACTCTTTGTAAAAATATCAATAGATATTTCAACCCATTCTTTTTGATTACGAAAAAAAAATTAGACATTAGTTCCTGAATAATGCCACCTTATCCCTATGAATATAGGAAAGAAGAAAAAGATCTTTTTTTTCGTTCCTATTCTTCTTTCTGAAAAAGGGGGGGTTCAAAAAAAGGATTATTTCGTTCCTGATAGTCATTTTTGAATCTGTGGATAGGAGCATACTCTGAATCGGAATCGTGGGTAGTACTGCTTGATCATTTCTACTAACTTAAAGCCCCAATTACTATTCTTTTTATGTTATGTAAAAATTCCTTTTGGATAATTTACATAACAAATCTCCATTACGAATCCTTTATGTATTTTGGTGTTCCTAACCATCCACTGATTTTTGCTCAATCACCCGTTATGGTAATACATAGAAACGATAGTGAAAACTCTATACGGTTGATCTTTTGAGTTGAGCCCGCTTCAAGCCAGGATGACTAATCAACCAATCTTGGGGTAAAAGTCTTGCTTATATTTACTTTTTTTTTTAATTCTTGTACGTAGGAAATGAGACTCAATCTTTTTACTGCTAATTTCTAAGCTGTTTTCTTTCACTCATACAACTATCTGATTTAGTTCATCAAACTGAATGATGAATAAAAAAGGAGATATCTATTCAATTTCTTTTCGAAAAATAAAGAAAAGAGAATTTTCTGTTTTAACGAATCGCACGTAGAGATATTGATAACACACAAAGAGTTAATGGTATTTCATAACTAATCGATTGAGCAGCGGCTCGTAGACCACCTAAAAAAGAATATTTATTATTTGATCCATATCCTGACATAAGAAGTCCAATGGGAGCAATACTGGAAATGGCAATCCATAAAAAAACACCGATATTGAGATCAGATAAAACAAGGTGATAACTAAAAGGAATTACTGAATAACTTAGTAAAATGGATATAACTGCTATGGATGGTCCTATACTGAATAAACGAGTATCTCCTCTAGATGGAAAAAGATTCTCTTTGAAAATAAGTTTTGTCCCATCTGCTAAAGCTTGAAGAATTCCCAAAGGACCGGCGTATTCGGGACCAATACGTTGTTGTATTCCTGCAGATATTTCTCTTTCTAACCACACAATTACGAGTACACCTATTGTGATTCCCAATACAAGAGTCAAAATAGGTAAAAACATCCCTATGATTCCATAGACTTCTTTTAAAGATTCGAATCTAGAAAAAGAATTTATATCTTGTACTTCTGTTGTATCAATTATCATTTTAACGATCAACTTCTCCCATAATGATATCTATGCTACCTAGTATTGTCATAATATCGGCCAATTTCATTCTTTTAACTAACTGAGGAATAATTTGCAAATTGATAAAACCAGGTGGACGAATTTTCCACCTCCAAGGAAAACCACTCTGATCTCCTATTAAAAAAATTCCCAATTCTCCCTTTGGGGCTTCAACTCTTACATAAAGTTCTTGCTTCGGCAATTCAAAAGTAGGAGAAGGTTTTTTACTAATGAATCGGTATTCAAAATCATTCCATTCGGGATCCCTTTCTCTAGCAAAGCACCGGGTTTCTAAATTCTCATAGGGCCCCCCTGGAATTCCTTCCAGGGCCTGTTGGATAATTTTTATCGATTCCATTATTTCACCGATTCGGACTAAATAGCGAGCTAATGAATCTCCTTCTTTTTGCCAATGGATTTCCCAATCCAATTCGTCGTAACATTCATAATGATCAACTTTACGAAGATCCCATTGGATTCCGGAAGCTCGTAGCATTGGTCCCGATAAACCCCAATTTATTGCTTCTTCTGGACCAATAATGCCTACCCCCTCAACTCGTTCTAAAAAAATAGGATTTCGCGTAATAAGTTTTTGATATTCAGAAACCGCTGTTAAAAAATAATCACAGAAATCCAAACATTTCTCTATCCATCCATAAGGTAGATCGGCCGCTACTCCTCCGATACGAAAATAATTATGCATCATTCTCATACCGGTGGCAGCTTCGAATAGATCATATACTAATTCTCTTTCTCTGAAAATATAGAAAAAAGGAGTCTGTGCACCAATATCTGCCATAAAGGGGCCAAGCCATAACAGATGAGAAGCTATACGACTCAACTCTAACATAATTACTCTGATATAACTGGCTCTTTTAGGTACTTGAATATTTCCCAACTGTTCTGGTCCATTTACGGTTATTGCTTCTGTGAACATAGTAGCTAAATAATCCCAACGTGTTACATAAGGTAGATATTGTATAACTGTTCGATTTTCCGCAATTTTTTCCATTCCTCGGTGTAAATAACCCAATATTGGTTCACAATCAATAACATCTTCACCATCTAGAGTAAGGATGAGCCGAAGAACACCATGCATTGATGGGTGGTGAGGTCCCATATTGACTATCATGAGGTCTTTTCTTGTAGTTGTTACATTCATAGGTTATTCCTCGATTCATTCTTTCATGAATTGCTGAAAATGAAAAGAAGTTCATTAAAATTCAAGATCTAATAAAAAAAGAAAATAATTCAAATTCCTTTTTCAATTAACGAGTTTTTGATTCCCGAATATTCAGCCGACTAATTAATTCTTTATAACGTATTCTATTTTTCTTTGACAAATAAGACAGCAGTCGTTGGCGTTTTCCCAGGATTTTACGTAGACCTCTCTGAGATAAATAATCTTTTCTGTGCAATTCCAAATGGGAAGTAAGTCTTCGTATCTTATTGGTGAAACGAAATACTTGAAATTCAACGGACCCCCTGTTTTCTTCTTTTTCTTCTTGTGAAAAAACCGAAATGAATGAATTTTTTACCATAAAACGGGTTTTCTATCCTCTTTTTTTTAATGGATTTTACTGATCAGTAAGAATAATGCTAGGCATTTTAATTTGGTATACACAAGAATCTTAATTTCTTTATTAACTCCCAATTTTCTCAAATAAAATTAATCAATCCAATTTTATTCGTATAGGAATACGAATCTGAAAATTCGTATAGGAATAGGAAAGGATGATATGTTTCTACATTTAGAAAAGAGAAAAATTTTTGGATCTAATAATAAAATAAAAAAAGAAGAAGATTCCGGTAATCATTTATAGATCTATTGGATATTGATACATGCATTGAATTAGTATTCATGTATCAGACTGGAAGGGAAGACAATCCATGGGGTGCAAGTTTTTGTTTCATATACCATACATATATGGTACAGAATATATATGAAAAACGCATAATTAACAAATTTGCAATCGTGGATACATATGTATCCTTATCATAGTGAAGCGACTCCCATTATTGGTATCAAACCAATATCGATTCATACAAGATAAATCTTCTAATCGATAATTAGGACAAAGAAAGAACTTTAATTTAATTAGTTTCTTTTTATCAAAATGTTTGCTTTTATCCAAAAATTCACCACCGTTTTTTACGTTGTTGCAAAATACTGGATTTTTATGAATCCCATTTCTCTTCCTCGAATTGAAACAAATTAGAATTCTTAATTCTCTACGTCCTTTAGTGGATAAAACTTTTTCGGGAACAAACAACAAATCATAATGATTTTTGTATCTATTTTCAGCCATTCTTTGATGTCTTGCAATGGATTTATCCAAATTAATATAGCTTTTTTTTCGGTATCTTTGATTAATTTGGGGCTTACTCTTATGAACCAATGAAATATTTAGACTTTGATATAGAATAAATTGTCCGTCATTTTTGATAGACAAACGAACTGGTTCGATAATTAATATACCCTTTTTCATTAATTCTATAAGAGTTAAATCCTTTTGAATCATCAGAATATCTAAACTCATTTCTCCCCTTTGAATAGAGGATATAGCAATTTCTCTTGGATTTATCAGTCTAAGTAGGAGACAATATACTTTGATATTATTGATCATTCTTTGATTTAAAGAATCATCCCATCTTAATTGAAAACGTAAATACCTTTTTAGGAAAAAATCAAGCTCTGCTTCCGTGTTGCTCTTATATTGCTTTTTCTTTCTACGTTTTTTCATATCTGAGCTTGCATAATCTTCTTCAATATCTTTTTCTTGGTTTGAGAGAAGTGATCCAAGATTCGCTTGATTTTGTACATCTGATTCAAGATTATCTCGACTTGCGGATTCTTTTTCTTCTTGATTTCTATTCTCTAATTCAATCGATTTTTTTTCATTCGAAAATAGAAAAAGATCCCTTTTGTTCTTTCGAGTGATGTTTTTATTTTCACTAACATTTTCATTAAAATTTAAAAGAAGTAGTTGGATTGGTATGATCCAGGGTTTCATAATATATGTATTATAAAGCAGCACAAATTCTGGAAAGAACCAAAGTTTCAGATTCGATACGGGACGACTTAGTATTTCTTCATTCATTCCCATCCAATCAAAAAGGTCGTTTTTTTGTTGGATGCCGTAATTCCTCCATTTTGGGAAATTTTAAGATCAAAAAGGATCCATTTTATTAATTAAAATGGATCAAAAAGGTCTTTTTGATCTTAAAATTTCCCAAAATGGAGGAATTACGGCATCCAACAAAAAAAACGACCTTTTTGATTGGATGGGAATGAATGAAGAAATACTAAGTCGTCCCGTATCGAATCTGAAACTTTGGTTCTTTCCAGAATTTGTGCTGCTTTATAATACATATATTATGAAACCCTGGATCATACCAATCCAACTACTTCTTTTAAATTTTAATGAAAATGTTAGTGAAAATAAAAACATCACTCGAAAGAACAAAAGGGATCTTTTTCTATTTTCGAATGAAAAAAAATCGATTGAATTAGAGAATAGAAATCAAGAAGAAAAAGAATCCGCAAGTCGAGATAATCTTGAATCAGATGTACAAAATCAAGCGAATCTTGGATCACTTCTCTCAAACCAAGAAAAAGATATTGAAGAAGATTATGCAAGCTCAGATATGAAAAAACGTAGAAAGAAAAAGCAATATAAGAGCAACACGGAAGCAGAGCTTGATTTTTTCCTAAAAAGGTATTTACGTTTTCAATTAAGATGGGATGATTCTTTAAATCAAAGAATGATCAATAATATCAAAGTATATTGTCTCCTACTTAGACTGATAAATCCAAGAGAAATTGCTATATCCTCTATTCAAAGGGGAGAAATGAGTTTAGATATTCTGATGATTCAAAAGGATTTAACTCTTATAGAATTAATGAAAAAGGGTATATTAATTATCGAACCAGTTCGTTTGTCTATCAAAAATGACGGACAATTTATTCTATATCAAAGTCTAAATATTTCATTGGTTCATAAGAGTAAGCCCCAAATTAATCAAAGATACCGAAAAAAAAGCTATATTAATTTGGATAAATCCATTGCAAGACATCAAAGAATGGCTGAAAATAGATACAAAAATCATTATGATTTGTTGTTTGTTCCCGAAAAAGTTTTATCCACTAAAGGACGTAGAGAATTAAGAATTCTAATTTGTTTCAATTCGAGGAAGAGAAATGGGATTCATAAAAATCCAGTATTTTGCAACAACGTAAAAAACGGTGGTGAATTTTTGGATAAAAGCAAACATTTTGATAAAAAGAAACTAATTAAATTAAAGTTCTTTCTTTGTCCTAATTATCGATTAGAAGATTTATCTTGTATGAATCGATATTGGTTTGATACCAATAATGGGAGTCGCTTCACTATGATAAGGATACATATGTATCCACGATTGCAAATTTGTTAATTATGCGTTTTTCATATATATTCTGTACCATATATGTATGGTATATGAAACAAAAACTTGCACCCCATGGATTGTCTTCCCTTCCAGTCTGATACATGAATACTAATTCAATGCATGTATCAATATCCAATAGATCTATAAATGATTACCGGAATCTTCTTCTTTTTTTATTTTATTATTAGATCCAAAAATTTTTCTCTTTTCTAAATGTAGAAACATATCATCCTTTCCTATTCCTATACGAATTTTCAGATTCGTATTCCTATACGAATAAAATTGGATTGATTAATTTTATTTGAGAAAATTGGGAGTTAATAAAGAAATTAAGATTCTTGTGTATACCAAATTAAAATGCCTAGCATTATTCTTACTGATCAGTAAAATCCATTAAAAAAAAGAGGATAGAAAACCCGTTTTATGGTAAAAAATTCATTCATTTCGGTTTTTTCACAAGAAGAAAAAGAAGAAAACAGGGGGTCCGTTGAATTTCAAGTATTTCGTTTCACCAATAAGATACGAAGACTTACTTCCCATTTGGAATTGCACAGAAAAGATTATTTATCTCAGAGAGGTCTACGTAAAATCCTGGGAAAACGCCAACGACTGCTGTCTTATTTGTCAAAGAAAAATAGAATACGTTATAAAGAATTAATTAGTCGGCTGAATATTCGGGAATCAAAAACTCGTTAATTGAAAAAGGAATTTGAATTATTTTCTTTTTTTATTAGATCTTGAATTTTAATGAACTTCTTTTCATTTTCAGCAATTCATGAAAGAATGAATCGAGGAATAACCTATGAATGTAACAACTACAAGAAAAGACCTCATGATAGTCAATATGGGACCTCACCACCCATCAATGCATGGTGTTCTTCGGCTCATCCTTACTCTAGATGGTGAAGATGTTATTGATTGTGAACCAATATTGGGTTATTTACACCGAGGAATGGAAAAAATTGCGGAAAATCGAACAGTTATACAATATCTACCTTATGTAACACGTTGGGATTATTTAGCTACTATGTTCACAGAAGCAATAACCGTAAATGGACCAGAACAGTTGGGAAATATTCAAGTACCTAAAAGAGCCAGTTATATCAGAGTAATTATGTTAGAGTTGAGTCGTATAGCTTCTCATCTGTTATGGCTTGGCCCCTTTATGGCAGATATTGGTGCACAGACTCCTTTTTTCTATATTTTCAGAGAAAGAGAATTAGTATATGATCTATTCGAAGCTGCCACCGGTATGAGAATGATGCATAATTATTTTCGTATCGGAGGAGTAGCGGCCGATCTACCTTATGGATGGATAGAGAAATGTTTGGATTTCTGTGATTATTTTTTAACAGCGGTTTCTGAATATCAAAAACTTATTACGCGAAATCCTATTTTTTTAGAACGAGTTGAGGGGGTAGGCATTATTGGTCCAGAAGAAGCAATAAATTGGGGTTTATCGGGACCAATGCTACGAGCTTCCGGAATCCAATGGGATCTTCGTAAAGTTGATCATTATGAATGTTACGACGAATTGGATTGGGAAATCCATTGGCAAAAAGAAGGAGATTCATTAGCTCGCTATTTAGTCCGAATCGGTGAAATAATGGAATCGATAAAAATTATCCAACAGGCCCTGGAAGGAATTCCAGGGGGGCCCTATGAGAATTTAGAAACCCGGTGCTTTGCTAGAGAAAGGGATCCCGAATGGAATGATTTTGAATACCGATTCATTAGTAAAAAACCTTCTCCTACTTTTGAATTGCCGAAGCAAGAACTTTATGTAAGAGTTGAAGCCCCAAAGGGAGAATTGGGAATTTTTTTAATAGGAGATCAGAGTGGTTTTCCTTGGAGGTGGAAAATTCGTCCACCTGGTTTTATCAATTTGCAAATTATTCCTCAGTTAGTTAAAAGAATGAAATTGGCCGATATTATGACAATACTAGGTAGCATAGATATCATTATGGGAGAAGTTGATCGTTAAAATGATAATTGATACAACAGAAGTACAAGATATAAATTCTTTTTCTAGATTCGAATCTTTAAAAGAAGTCTATGGAATCATAGGGATGTTTTTACCTATTTTGACTCTTGTATTGGGAATCACAATAGGTGTACTCGTAATTGTGTGGTTAGAAAGAGAAATATCTGCAGGAATACAACAACGTATTGGTCCCGAATACGCCGGTCCTTTGGGAATTCTTCAAGCTTTAGCAGATGGGACAAAACTTATTTTCAAAGAGAATCTTTTTCCATCTAGAGGAGATACTCGTTTATTCAGTATAGGACCATCCATAGCAGTTATATCCATTTTACTAAGTTATTCAGTAATTCCTTTTAGTTATCACCTTGTTTTATCTGATCTCAATATCGGTGTTTTTTTATGGATTGCCATTTCCAGTATTGCTCCCATTGGACTTCTTATGTCAGGATATGGATCAAATAATAAATATTCTTTTTTAGGTGGTCTACGAGCCGCTGCTCAATCGATTAGTTATGAAATACCATTAACTCTTTGTGTGTTATCAATATCTCTACGTGCGATTCGTTAAAACAGAAAATTCTCTTTTCTTTATTTTTCGAAAAGAAATTGAATAGATATCTCCTTTTTTATTCATCATTCAGTTTGATGAACTAAATCAGATAGTTGTATGAGTGAAAGAAAACAGCTTAGAAATTAGCAGTAAAAAGATTGAGTCTCATTTCCTACGTACAAGAATTAAAAAAAAAAGTAAATATAAGCAAGACTTTTACCCCAAGATTGGTTGATTAGTCATCCTGGCTTGAAGCGGGCTCAACTCAAAAGATCAACCGTATAGAGTTTTCACTATCGTTTCTATGTATTACCATAACGGGTGATTGAGCAAAAATCAGTGGATGGTTAGGAACACCAAAATACATAAAGGATTCGTAATGGAGATTTGTTATGTAAATTATCCAAAAGGAATTTTTACATAACATAAAAAGAATAGTAATTGGGGCTTTAAGTTAGTAGAAATGATCAAGCAGTACTACCCACGATTCCGATTCAGAGTATGCTCCTATCCACAGATTCAAAAATGACTATCAGGAACGAAATAATCCTTTTTTTGAACCCCCCCTTTTTCAGAAAGAAGAATAGGAACGAAAAAAAAAGATCTTTTTCTTCTTTCCTATATTCATAGGGATAAGGTGGCATTATTCAGGAACTAATGTCTAATTTTTTTTTCGTAATCAAAAAGAATGGGTTGAAATATCTATTGATATTTTTACAAAGAGTATTTTATTGAAGGATTAAGTTATTACTCAACAAAGAAAAATTTAAATTATTAAAGGATGAGATCAATTCAGAAGTGCTTTTTTAGTTATTATTATAGCAGACAGAATTTCATTGGTCTAATTCAGGACCTTCCGCTCGGTTTTGACTCTATCTATATAGAATATATATTTTATTTCGAATCGATATATAGTATTATACTACAAACATATCAATCTAAATAATATCAATTTGGTCCTTAGATTTATTGATGGCCCTCGAGGAGCCGTATGAGGTGAAAATCTCATGTACGGTTCTGGAATAGCGATGGGAATAGTGATGTTATCATCGACTATGATTATCTAACAGTTCAAGTACAGTTGATATAGTTGAGGCCCAGTCCAAATATGGTTTTTGGGGATGGAATTTGTGGCGTCAACCTATAGGGTTTTTCGTTTTTCTAATTTCTTCCCTAGCAGAATGCGAGAGATTACCTTTTGATTTACCAGAAGCAGAGGAAGAATTAGTAGCAGGTTATCAAACCGAATATTCGGGTATCAAATTTGGGTTATTTTACGTTGCTTCCTATCTAAATCTATTAGTTTCTTCGTTATTTGTAACAGTTCTTTACTTAGGGGGTTGGAATATCTCTATTCCTTATATATTCGTTCCTGAGCTATTTGAAATAAATAAAGTAGGTAGAGTGTTTGGAACGACAATTGGTATTTTTATTACATTAGCTAAAACTTATTTGTTCTTGTTTATTTCTATCACAACAAGATGGACTTTACCTAGACTAAGAATAGATCAATTATTAAATCTTGGATGGAAATTTCTTTTACCCATTTCTCTCGGTAATCTATTATTAACAACTTCTTTCCAACTCCTTTCATTGTAAAGGAAAGAAAAAGGAATAGGATATTCTAGATTTACGACTTCTCTCAAATATCAAACAAGAGAAAGAAACAAACATAAAATTATTCATAGATCTTTACGATATGTTCCCTATGGTAACTGGGTTCATGAATTACGGTCAACAAACAGTACGAGCCGTAAGGTACATTGGTCAAGGGTTCATGATTACCTTATCCCACGCAAATCGTTTACCTGTAACTATTCAATATCCTTATGAAAAATTAATTACATCCGAGCGTTTCCGCGGCCGAATCCATTTTGAATTTGATAAATGCATTGCTTGTGAAGTATGTGTTCGTGTATGTCCTATAGATCTACCTGTTGTTGATTGGAAATTGGAAACTGGTATACGAAAGAAACGCTTGCTTAATTACAGTATTGATTTCGGAATTTGTATTTTTTGTGGTAACTGTGTTGAATATTGCCCAACAAATTGTTTATCAATGACTGAAGAATATGAGCTTTCTACTTATGATCGTCACGAATTGAATTATAATCAAATCGCTTTGGGTCGTTTACCAATGTCAGTAATTAACGATTATACAATTCGAACAATTTCGAATTCGTAATAATAAAAAAAAATGTTAAAACCCTTTGATTAAAGAGGAATTTCCACCAATTAGTAAGGTTCAATTTGATCTAATCTACAGGAATGAGTTCTTTATTTTTTTTGTTGGTCACTAACTATAAATTCCAATTAACTGTTGATTAGTTGGTAAGAAGTGCGATTCAAGTTGGATTGAAAATTGAATCTAATAATAGAATTTGAGTTTTGAGCTAAATTACCCTTTTCTTTGGTGTAAATCTTTTGGGTAAAGAGAAAACCATATTCTATTGGTCCACTAATTGGACCCAGACCTATTTTAAATCCATTCGATTCGAATTAAATGCAATTAGGAGCATATCCTAAAAAAATGAAAAAATTCCTTGTCGGGTCAATAAAATCATGAAAAACATTTCAATTTATTTCTCTTTTACATATAATAATGGATTTGCCTGGACCAATACATGATTTTCTTTTAGTTTTTCTGGGATCAGGTCTTATATTAGGAAGTTTAGGAGTGGTATTACTTACCAATCCAATTTATTCTGCCTTTTCTTTGGGATTGGTTCTTGTTTGTATATCTTTATTTTATATTCTATCAAACTCCCATTTTGTAGCGGCTGCGCAGCTCCTTATTTATGTAGGAGCTATAAACGTTTTAATTCTATTTGCTGTGATGTTCATGAATTGTTCAGAATATTACAAAGATTTGAATCTTTGGACTGTTGGAGATGGGATTACTTCGTTGGTTTGTACAAGTATTTTGGTTTCACTAATGACTACTATTTTAGATACGTCTTGGTACGGGATTATCTGGACGACAAAGTCAAACCAGATTATTGAGCAAGATTTGATAGGGAATAGTCAACAAATCGGAATTCATTTATCAACAGATTTTTTTCTTCCATTTGAACTCATTTCCATAATTCTTTTAGTTGCTTTGATAGGTGCAATTGCTGTTGCTCGTCAATGATAAATTTTGATAACTATTTACTAGCAATCAAAATTTAACTTTGTTTTCTGTTATCAAATCCATTTATCTTCAATTCTATTTGAAAACTGTTCATGTATAAAATAGAAATTATTTATTTTGATTCATTACCAAATATCAATCTATTCCTTTGTTTTGTACTTGTTATATTATAGTCAATTGAATACGTTGAATTCTTGTTCATATTGAAATGAATCAAAATTAATAAGGAGCTGGTCAATGATACTCGAACATGTACTTGTTTTGAGTGCCTATTTATTTTCTATTGGTATCTATGGATTGATCACGAGTCGAAATATGGTTAGAGCCCTTATGTGCCTTGAACTTATCCTCAATGCGGTTAATATAAATTTCGTAACATTTTCAGATTTTTTTGATAGTCGACAATTAAAAGGAGATATTTTCTCCATTTTTGTTATAGCTATTGCAGCCGCCGAAGCAGCTATTGGATTAGCTATTGTTTCGTCAATTTATCGTAACAGAAAATCAACTCGTATCAATCAATCGAATTTGTTGAATAAATAAGTAGTATTAATTATATATTATTAATTATAGAAATCAGAATATTCATCAATTCAAATTAGCATGTATAATACGTAGGTTTGAGAAAAACGTAAGAAATCAAAGTATCTTGGGCCGATCTCATGACTCGATCCGGAATTCGATTGATTAGAAAAATTATGGTAAAATCCATTGAATCATCTAGTGTCTAAATATATGATACATTTACAAGTTTACTAGATCGAAAATTGATGATATTCAAAAACTTATAGATCCGATGTCACATTCAGTAAAGATTTATGATACATGTATAGGATGTACTCAATGTGTGCGAGCCTGCCCAACAGATGTATTAGAAATGATACCATGGGATGGATGTAAAGCTAAGCAAATTGCTTCTGCTCCAAGAACGGAGGACTGTGTTGGTTGTAAGAGATGTGAATCCGCCTGTCCAACGGATTTTTTGAGCGTTCGAGTTTATTTATGGCATGAAACAACTCGAAGCATGGGTCTAGCGTATTAATACGTTCCAGAAAAAACCACGTAAATACATTTTGAATACAATTAATTTTTTTTACCGACAAAAACCCGTGCTCGAAAATAGATAATATATTATTCTTTTTTCTTTATCGAGTACGGGTTTTTTTGTCCAAGTGTATCTTGTCTTTACCACGAATTATTTTCCTTGGTTAACAATAATTGTACTTTTGCCGATATTCGCAGGTTCTTTAATTTTCTTTCTACCTCATAGAGGAAATAAGGTAATAAGGTGGTATACTATATGTATATGCTTATTAGAACTCCTTTTAACTACCTATACATTCTTTTATCATTTCCAATTGAATGATCCATTAACCCAACTAACAGAGGATTATAAATGGATTCATTTTTTTGATTTTTACTGGAGATTGGGAATAGATGGACTTTCTATAGGACCTATTTTACTGACGGGATTTATCACCACTTTAGCTACTTTAGCGGCTCGGCCAGTTACTCGAGATTCCCGATTATTCCATTTCCTGATGTTAGCAATGTACAGCGGTCAAATAGGATCATTTTCTTCTCGAGACCTTTTACTTTTTTTCATCATGTGGGAGTTAGAATTAATTCCCGTTTATCTACTTCTATCGATGTGGGGGGGAAAGAAACGTCTGTATTCCGCTACAAAATTTATTTTGTACACTGCGGGAGGTTCCATTTTTCTATTAATAGGGGTTCTGGGTATTGGTTTATATGGTTCCAACGAACCAACATTAAATTTGGAAACATTAGCTAATCAATCGTATCCGGTGGCACTGGAAATAATATTCTATATTGGATTTCTTATTGCTTTTGCTGTTAAATTACCGATTATACCCTTACATACATGGTTACCAGACACCCATGGAGAGGCACATTATAGTACTTGTATGCTTCTAGCCGGAATTTTATTAAAAATGGGAGCATATGGGTTGGTTCGGATCAATATGGAATTATTACCTCATGCTCATTCTATATTTTCTCCCTGGTTGATTATAGTAGGCGCAATCCAAATAATCTATGCAGCTTTAACATCTCTTGGTCAACGTAATTTAAAAAAAAGAATAGCCTATTCCTCTGTATCTCATATGGGTTTCATAATTATTGGAATTGGCTCGATAACTGATACGGGACTCAATGGAGCCATTTTACAAATAATCTCTCATGGATTTATTGGCGCTGCTCTTTTTTTCTTGGCAGGAACGAGTTATGATAGAATACGTCTTGTTTATCTCGACGAAATGGGTGGAATGGCTATCCACCTTCCAAAAATATTCACGATGTTCAGTATCTTATCAATGGCTTCCCTTGCATTACCGGGTATGAGTGGTTTTCTTGCAGAATTGATAGTCTTTTTTGGAATAATTACCAGCCAACAATATCTTTTAATGCCAAAAATACTAATTACTTTTGTAATGGCAATTGGAATGATATTAACTCCTATTTATTTATTATCTATGCTACGCCAAATGTTCTATGGATACAAGTTATTTAATGTTCCAAACTCTTATTTTTTTGATTCTGGGCCGCGAGAGTTATTTGTTTCCATCTCTATCCTTCTACCAATAATAGCTATTGGTATTTATCCAGATTTCGTTCTCTCACTATCTGTTGACAAGGTCGAAGCTATTATATCGAATTATTTTTCTCAATAGTTTTCATCAATAAAAGAAAAAAGTAATCCTATTATTATTTTTAATATTGTTCGTTGTACAATGAAAAAAAAAGTCTTTTTCTCTTAAGTAAAAAAATTGGAATTGTAAACAGATATTTTTGGTCTTTATGAGAACCTTTTGAATCAAGTATTGTAGTGATTCAAATGGTTCTCGACAGCCTACATGAAGTAGGAAGTTTTCTTATCTTCTATTCTTACTTATTTTTATATTCTATTTCTATATAGGCTTGTTCTATGTCTGTATTTGTCGGTATTTTTTTTCTTTAATTAGATCTTAATGTAAATTAAATGAACCATAACTGTGTAACCCTATTCCTAATAAATTGACCCCAAAATAGCATATCCAAATTATAAGAAAGCCTATAGAAGCCACAATTGCGCAATTGAAACTTTCCCAATTTTTATTTGTTCGAGTATGTAAATAAATCGCAAATAGGGTCCAAGTAATAAATGCCCAAGTTTCCTTTGGGTCCCAATTCCAATATGACCCCCATGCCTCATTAGCCCATACTGCTCCCGAAAGAATACCTATGGTTAAAAAGATAAACCCGAGACTAATAATACGATAACTCCACTGATCTAATTGTTGAATCAGTTGAGCCCTGTAATAATTTCGAGAAGAAAAAAAAGAAGTGTTTAGTAAAACATTGCTTCTTTCATTCATGTATTGGATCTCGACAAAGGAAAATGACTCATTTAAAAAATTGTTTTTTTTACTAAAAATCCTTATGGCTTTTCGCAATGTAATGACTAAGAGAGCTACTGATAATAATGATCCACATAAAAGAGCTGCGTAGCTCAATATCATCATACTTACATGCATCATTAACCATTGGGATTGGAGAGCGGGTACTACTATTTCGGATTGATGCATTTCAGTTAAAAGACCTGAAGTAGCAAAGCCTTGGGTAAAAAAAGTACTTGGCGCGGTTATTGCGCTTAAATAATTTTTATGTTTTTTAAAATACGGAACCATATGAATAATGGAGAAACTCCATGAAAGAAAAATGAATGATTCATATAAATCACTTAACGGGAAATGTCCCGAATAAATCCAACGAGTGACTAATAATCCTGTTATACAGAAAAAAGTAGCTATCATGCCTTTTTCTGACGAATCATAGAGTCCTACGATTTCATCGACTGATAAGCTTATAAAAAAAATTGTAATTACAATTGAAACGATCGAAAAGGATATATGACTTAATATATGTTCTAAAGTGGAAAATATCATAAAATTGTTTTAATTTAATTAAAATAAAAAAGTGGGGTAAACCAATTCTACGGAATTGAAATCAGGAATTGAATTTATTATAGGACTTATTCTATTGGTTTTAGAAGATGCCATGCCGCCACTCGGACTCGAACCGAGATGCTCTAGCACTGCTTCCTAAGAGCAGCGTGTCTACCGATTTCACCATAGCGGCATACTCGAAATAATAATATATTATTATTTCATTTTAATCGTCGAGATTGAAGGAGTCAATTCAATATTTTTTTTTTTCATTTTCATTCAAAGTGATGAGAAAGAACTCGTTTTGTTTCAATATGGATTGAAGCGTTTCCTATAAAAATCTTTATTATCATTTGATTTCATTTTGAATGAAAATGGAAGGTTTCCTTTTTTTTTTATTTAACAGAGACGTTTTCGTAGTTTATGCTCTCCTAAAATGGAGATCTTGTAACTAAATAGTTATGACTTCAATTCAAGGATAAAGATATAACTCAAAAAAAAGTTGTTTTTCATTTTTGAATTTTAAAATTCATTTATCTGATTTTATGAATCTAAGATGGACTTTTTTTATCAATGAACAAAAAAGTCTTTTTATAGATCACAGTACAGTGTGCCATTCCAAATTTTTTTATTTAACTATTTGTAGAACTTTCTATTAACCCTTAAACCTTAGGTTGATTTTTCGTCCTGTAAAGAATTTGATTTAGGATTTAGAAAACTAATTTGATATTGGCCTGAACTGAACATCTTGTTTAAGAATTTTTTTTATTTTCTTATTTATTATGATATGACAGATAAGTGTACCGATGAGGAAAATAAGAATCCCCACCGGATAAAACATATTCAAAAAAAAAAAGTGAAACCTTGTCTCTTTTTTTTTTCTTTTTTTTTTGAAGTACCATTTTCAGATTAAGATTATTTAATCTAGTGTTTGACTATTTCATTGTCGAACAAAAAAACTTTTTGAATTCCCGGTAGAAAGAGACTTCGCTAAGGAAAAAGCTTTCAACGCTGCCCAATAGACCTTCTTTTTCCAAATGTTTTTACGAATACGTTTTTTTGATAGAGAAGTACGCTTTTTTGGAACTGCCATGAAAAATTTGAAAAAGTTATTCATTTCTCTAGTTGAATGTGAAAGACATCTATTGGTATTGGTCAAACAATTCCATTTTTTCTTTTTTTTCTATCTCTGTCTATTTTCGTCGTGCTATATTTATACATGTAAAAAAATACACCGAAAAGTTTAAAAACCCAATCCTTATCTAAAAAATTCCGAATTACTCAAATTACTTTAGTTTTTTATTAGTTGGTCAAGCTCAAAAGAAAAAGAAAAGAAGGAGTACACCTTATTTTTTTTATTTTAAAATTCGAATTAAACTAGTAGTTAATCAAAGGATATATGATTTTCTAAAAGTCATCTTAGTAATTTTGTCTTTTCTTTTAAGTCTATTTCTTCTCCCTGGTATTGAAAGAAAAGTGTGGGATATGCTAGCTTTTTCTACAAAGAAAAATAAATGTCTTTTATTCGAATGAAAGATAATCAGTTCTACCATGAATTAGTTAATGATTATGAATAAACGAACTAATAAAAAAAAAAGAACTAATTCTTTTTTTTTTATTAGTGGGCCCGTTTTGGTATGCACCATCCTATTATTTCTATCAAAATAAAGTAATGTAATTTCTATTCTATTAAGTAATTATTTTTCTTTGTATAAAAATTATCATAATACTTTTCTTAATACGTAAATAAATGACTTAAAAGAAAAGCAAAATTACTAAGATGTTACTTTTAGAAAATCATATATTAATTGATTAATTACTGTTTAATTCGATTTTAAATAAAAAAAATAACTTGTACTCCTTCTTTTCTTTTTCTTTTTGAGCTTGACCAACTAATAAAAAACTAAAGTAATTTGAGTAATTCGGAATTTTTTAGATAAGGATTGGGTTTTTAAACTTTTCGGTGTATTTTTTTACATGTATAAATATAGCACGACGAAAATAGACAGAGATAGAAAAAAAAGAAAAAATGGAATTGTTTGACCAATACCAATAGATGTCTTTCACATTCAACTAGAGAAATGAATAACTTTTTCAAATTTTTCATGGCAGTTCCAAAAAAGCGTACTTCTCTATCAAAAAAACGTATTCGTAAAAACATTTGGAAAAAGAAGGTCTATTGGGCAGCGTTGAAAGCTTTTTCCTTAGCGAAGTCTCTTTCTACCGGGAATTCAAAAAGTTTTTTTGTTCGACAATGAAATAGTCAAACACTAGATTAAATAATCTTAATCTGAAAATGGTACTTCAAAAAAAAAAGAAAAAAAAATGAGACAAGGTTTCACTTTTTTTTTTTGAATATGTTTTATCCGGTGGGGATTCTTATTTTCCTCATCGGTACACTTATCTGTCATATCATAATAAATAAGAAAATAAAAAAATTCTTAAACAAGATGTTCAGTTCAGGCCAATATCAAATTAGTTTTCTAAATCCTAAATCAAATTCTTTACAGGACGAAAAATCAACCTAAGGTTTAAGGGTTAATAGAAAGTTCTACAAATAGTTAAATAAAAAAATTTGGAATGGCACACTGTACTGTGATCTATAAAAAGACTTTTTTGTTCATTGATAAAAAAAGTCCATCTTAGATTCATAAAATCAGATAAATGAATTTTAAAATTCAAAAATGAAAAACAACTTTTTTTTGAGTTATATCTTTATCCTTGAATTGAAGTCATAACTATTTAGTTACAAGATCTCCATTTTAGGAGAGCATAAACTACGAAAACGTCTCTGTTAAATAAAAAAAAAAGAAACCTTCCATTTTCATTCAAAATGAAATCAAATGATAATAAAGATTTTTATAGGAAACGCTTCAATCCATATTGAAACAAAACGAGTTCTTTCTCATCACTTTGAATGAAAATGAAAAAAAAAATATTGAATTGACTCCTTCAATCTCGACGATTAAAATGAAATAATAATATATTATTATTTCGAGTATGCCGCTATGGTGAAATCGGTAGACACGCTGCTCTTAGGAAGCAGTGCTAGAGCATCTCGGTTCGAGTCCGAGTGGCGGCATGGCATCTTCTAAAACCAATAGAATAAGTCCTATAATAAATTCAATTCCTGATTTCAATTCCGTAGAATTGGTTTACCCCACTTTTTTATTTTAATTAAATTAAAACAATTTTATGATATTTTCCACTTTAGAACATATATTAAGTCATATATCCTTTTCGATCGTTTCAATTGTAATTACAATTTTTTTTATAAGCTTATCAGTCGATGAAATCGTAGGACTCTATGATTCGTCAGAAAAAGGCATGATAGCTACTTTTTTCTGTATAACAGGATTATTAGTCACTCGTTGGATTTATTCGGGACATTTCCCGTTAAGTGATTTATATGAATCATTCATTTTTCTTTCATGGAGTTTCTCCATTATTCATATGGTTCCGTATTTTAAAAAACATAAAAATTATTTAAGCGCAATAACCGCGCCAAGTACTTTTTTTACCCAAGGCTTTGCTACTTCAGGTCTTTTAACTGAAATGCATCAATCCGAAATAGTAGTACCCGCTCTCCAATCCCAATGGTTAATGATGCATGTAAGTATGATGATATTGAGCTACGCAGCTCTTTTATGTGGATCATTATTATCAGTAGCTCTCTTAGTCATTACATTGCGAAAAGCCATAAGGATTTTTAGTAAAAAAAACAATTTTTTAAATGAGTCATTTTCCTTTGTCGAGATCCAATACATGAATGAAAGAAGCAATGTTTTACTAAACACTTCTTTTTTTTCTTCTCGAAATTATTACAGGGCTCAACTGATTCAACAATTAGATCAGTGGAGTTATCGTATTATTAGTCTCGGGTTTATCTTTTTAACCATAGGTATTCTTTCGGGAGCAGTATGGGCTAATGAGGCATGGGGGTCATATTGGAATTGGGACCCAAAGGAAACTTGGGCATTTATTACTTGGACCCTATTTGCGATTTATTTACATACTCGAACAAATAAAAATTGGGAAAGTTTCAATTGCGCAATTGTGGCTTCTATAGGCTTTCTTATAATTTGGATATGCTATTTTGGGGTCAATTTATTAGGAATAGGGTTACACAGTTATGGTTCATTTAATTTACATTAAGATCTAATTAAAGAAAAAAAATACCGACAAATACAGACATAGAACAAGCCTATATAGAAATAGAATATAAAAATAAGTAAGAATAGAAGATAAGAAAACTTCCTACTTCATGTAGGCTGTCGAGAACCATTTGAATCACTACAATACTTGATTCAAAAGGTTCTCATAAAGACCAAAAATATCTGTTTACAATTCCAATTTTTTTACTTAAGAGAAAAAGACTTTTTTTTTCATTGTACAACGAACAATATTAAAAATAATAATAGGATTACTTTTTTCTTTTATTGATGAAAACTATTGAGAAAAATAATTCGATATAATAGCTTCGACCTTGTCAACAGATAGTGAGAGAACGAAATCTGGATAAATACCAATAGCTATTATTGGTAGAAGGATAGAGATGGAAACAAATAACTCTCGCGGCCCAGAATCAAAAAAATAAGAGTTTGGAACATTAAATAACTTGTATCCATAGAACATTTGGCGTAGCATAGATAATAAATAAATAGGAGTTAATATCATTCCAATTGCCATTACAAAAGTAATTAGTATTTTTGGCATTAAAAGATATTGTTGGCTGGTAATTATTCCAAAAAAGACTATCAATTCTGCAAGAAAACCACTCATACCCGGTAATGCAAGGGAAGCCATTGATAAGATACTGAACATCGTGAATATTTTTGGAAGGTGGATAGCCATTCCACCCATTTCGTCGAGATAAACAAGACGTATTCTATCATAACTCGTTCCTGCCAAGAAAAAAAGAGCAGCGCCAATAAATCCATGAGAGATTATTTGTAAAATGGCTCCATTGAGTCCCGTATCAGTTATCGAGCCAATTCCAATAATTATGAAACCCATATGAGATACAGAGGAATAGGCTATTCTTTTTTTTAAATTACGTTGACCAAGAGATGTTAAAGCTGCATAGATTATTTGGATTGCGCCTACTATAATCAACCAGGGAGAAAATATAGAATGAGCATGAGGTAATAATTCCATATTGATCCGAACCAACCCATATGCTCCCATTTTTAATAAAATTCCGGCTAGAAGCATACAAGTACTATAATGTGCCTCTCCATGGGTGTCTGGTAACCATGTATGTAAGGGTATAATCGGTAATTTAACAGCAAAAGCAATAAGAAATCCAATATAGAATATTATTTCCAGTGCCACCGGATACGATTGATTAGCTAATGTTTCCAAATTTAATGTTGGTTCGTTGGAACCATATAAACCAATACCCAGAACCCCTATTAATAGAAAAATGGAACCTCCCGCAGTGTACAAAATAAATTTTGTAGCGGAATACAGACGTTTCTTTCCCCCCCACATCGATAGAAGTAGATAAACGGGAATTAATTCTAACTCCCACATGATGAAAAAAAGTAAAAGGTCTCGAGAAGAAAATGATCCTATTTGACCGCTGTACATTGCTAACATCAGGAAATGGAATAATCGGGAATCTCGAGTAACTGGCCGAGCCGCTAAAGTAGCTAAAGTGGTGATAAATCCCGTCAGTAAAATAGGTCCTATAGAAAGTCCATCTATTCCCAATCTCCAGTAAAAATCAAAAAAATGAATCCATTTATAATCCTCTGTTAGTTGGGTTAATGGATCATTCAATTGGAAATGATAAAAGAATGTATAGGTAGTTAAAAGGAGTTCTAATAAGCATATACATATAGTATACCACCTTATTACCTTATTTCCTCTATGAGGTAGAAAGAAAATTAAAGAACCTGCGAATATCGGCAAAAGTACAATTATTGTTAACCAAGGAAAATAATTCGTGGTAAAGACAAGATACACTTGGACAAAAAAACCCGTACTCGATAAAGAAAAAAGAATAATATATTATCTATTTTCGAGCACGGGTTTTTGTCGGTAAAAAAAATTAATTGTATTCAAAATGTATTTACGTGGTTTTTTCTGGAACGTATTAATACGCTAGACCCATGCTTCGAGTTGTTTCATGCCATAAATAAACTCGAACGCTCAAAAAATCCGTTGGACAGGCGGATTCACATCTCTTACAACCAACACAGTCCTCCGTTCTTGGAGCAGAAGCAATTTGCTTAGCTTTACATCCATCCCATGGTATCATTTCTAATACATCTGTTGGGCAGGCTCGCACACATTGAGTACATCCTATACATGTATCATAAATCTTTACTGAATGTGACATCGGATCTATAAGTTTTTGAATATCATCAATTTTCGATCTAGTAAACTTGTAAATGTATCATATATTTAGACACTAGATGATTCAATGGATTTTACCATAATTTTTCTAATCAATCGAATTCCGGATCGAGTCATGAGATCGGCCCAAGATACTTTGATTTCTTACGTTTTTCTCAAACCTACGTATTATACATGCTAATTTGAATTGATGAATATTCTGATTTCTATAATTAATAATATATAATTAATACTACTTATTTATTCAACAAATTCGATTGATTGATACGAGTTGATTTTCTGTTACGATAAATTGACGAAACAATAGCTAATCCAATAGCTGCTTCGGCGGCTGCAATAGCTATAACAAAAATGGAGAAAATATCTCCTTTTAATTGTCGACTATCAAAAAAATCTGAAAATGTTACGAAATTTATATTAACCGCATTGAGGATAAGTTCAAGGCACATAAGGGCTCTAACCATATTTCGACTCGTGATCAATCCATAGATACCAATAGAAAATAAATAGGCACTCAAAACAAGTACATGTTCGAGTATCATTGACCAGCTCCTTATTAATTTTGATTCATTTCAATATGAACAAGAATTCAACGTATTCAATTGACTATAATATAACAAGTACAAAACAAAGGAATAGATTGATATTTGGTAATGAATCAAAATAAATAATTTCTATTTTATACATGAACAGTTTTCAAATAGAATTGAAGATAAATGGATTTGATAACAGAAAACAAAGTTAAATTTTGATTGCTAGTAAATAGTTATCAAAATTTATCATTGACGAGCAACAGCAATTGCACCTATCAAAGCAACTAAAAGAATTATGGAAATGAGTTCAAATGGAAGAAAAAAATCTGTTGATAAATGAATTCCGATTTGTTGACTATTCCCTATCAAATCTTGCTCAATAATCTGGTTTGACTTTGTCGTCCAGATAATCCCGTACCAAGACGTATCTAAAATAGTAGTCATTAGTGAAACCAAAATACTTGTACAAACCAACGAAGTAATCCCATCTCCAACAGTCCAAAGATTCAAATCTTTGTAATATTCTGAACAATTCATGAACATCACAGCAAATAGAATTAAAACGTTTATAGCTCCTACATAAATAAGGAGCTGCGCAGCCGCTACAAAATGGGAGTTTGATAGAATATAAAATAAAGATATACAAACAAGAACCAATCCCAAAGAAAAGGCAGAATAAATTGGATTGGTAAGTAATACCACTCCTAAACTTCCTAATATAAGACCTGATCCCAGAAAAACTAAAAGAAAATCATGTATTGGTCCAGGCAAATCCATTATTATATGTAAAAGAGAAATAAATTGAAATGTTTTTCATGATTTTATTGACCCGACAAGGAATTTTTTCATTTTTTTAGGATATGCTCCTAATTGCATTTAATTCGAATCGAATGGATTTAAAATAGGTCTGGGTCCAATTAGTGGACCAATAGAATATGGTTTTCTCTTTACCCAAAAGATTTACACCAAAGAAAAGGGTAATTTAGCTCAAAACTCAAATTCTATTATTAGATTCAATTTTCAATCCAACTTGAATCGCACTTCTTACCAACTAATCAACAGTTAATTGGAATTTATAGTTAGTGACCAACAAAAAAAATAAAGAACTCATTCCTGTAGATTAGATCAAATTGAACCTTACTAATTGGTGGAAATTCCTCTTTAATCAAAGGGTTTTAACATTTTTTTTTATTATTACGAATTCGAAATTGTTCGAATTGTATAATCGTTAATTACTGACATTGGTAAACGACCCAAAGCGATTTGATTATAATTCAATTCGTGACGATCATAAGTAGAAAGCTCATATTCTTCAGTCATTGATAAACAATTTGTTGGGCAATATTCAACACAGTTACCACAAAAAATACAAATTCCGAAATCAATACTGTAATTAAGCAAGCGTTTCTTTCGTATACCAGTTTCCAATTTCCAATCAACAACAGGTAGATCTATAGGACATACACGAACACATACTTCACAAGCAATGCATTTATCAAATTCAAAATGGATTCGGCCGCGGAAACGCTCGGATGTAATTAATTTTTCATAAGGATATTGAATAGTTACAGGTAAACGATTTGCGTGGGATAAGGTAATCATGAACCCTTGACCAATGTACCTTACGGCTCGTACTGTTTGTTGACCGTAATTCATGAACCCAGTTACCATAGGGAACATATCGTAAAGATCTATGAATAATTTTATGTTTGTTTCTTTCTCTTGTTTGATATTTGAGAGAAGTCGTAAATCTAGAATATCCTATTCCTTTTTCTTTCCTTTACAATGAAAGGAGTTGGAAAGAAGTTGTTAATAATAGATTACCGAGAGAAATGGGTAAAAGAAATTTCCATCCAAGATTTAATAATTGATCTATTCTTAGTCTAGGTAAAGTCCATCTTGTTGTGATAGAAATAAACAAGAACAAATAAGTTTTAGCTAATGTAATAAAAATACCAATTGTCGTTCCAAACACTCTACCTACTTTATTTATTTCAAATAGCTCAGGAACGAATATATAAGGAATAGAGATATTCCAACCCCCTAAGTAAAGAACTGTTACAAATAACGAAGAAACTAATAGATTTAGATAGGAAGCAACGTAAAATAACCCAAATTTGATACCCGAATATTCGGTTTGATAACCTGCTACTAATTCTTCCTCTGCTTCTGGTAAATCAAAAGGTAATCTCTCGCATTCTGCTAGGGAAGAAATTAGAAAAACGAAAAACCCTATAGGTTGACGCCACAAATTCCATCCCCAAAAACCATATTTGGACTGGGCCTCAACTATATCAACTGTACTTGAACTGTTAGATAATCATAGTCGATGATAACATCACTATTCCCATCGCTATTCCAGAACCGTACATGAGATTTTCACCTCATACGGCTCCTCGAGGGCCATCAATAAATCTAAGGACCAAATTGATATTATTTAGATTGATATGTTTGTAGTATAATACTATATATCGATTCGAAATAAAATATATATTCTATATAGATAGAGTCAAAACCGAGCGGAAGGTCCTGAATTAGACCAATGAAATTCTGTCTGCTATAATAATAACTAAAAAAGCACTTCTGAATTGATCTCATCCTTTAATAATTTAAATTTTTCTTTGTTGAGTAATAACTTAATCCTTCAATAAAATACTCTTTGTAAAAATATCAATAGATATTTCAACCCATTCTTTTTGATTACGAAAAAAAATTAGACATTAGTTCCTGAATAATGCCACCTTATCCCTATGAATATAGGAAAGAAGAAAAAGATCTTTTTTTTTCGTTCCTATTCTTCTTTCTGAAAAAGGGGGGGTTCAAAAAAAGGATTATTTCGTTCCTGATAGTCATTTTTGAATCTGTGGATAGGAGCATACTCTGAATCGGAATCGTGGGTAGTACTGCTTGATCATTTCTACTAACTTAAAGCCCCAATTACTATTCTTTTTATGTTATGTAAAAATTCCTTTTGGATAATTTACATAACAAATCTCCATTACGAATCCTTTATGTATTTTGGTGTTCCTAACCATCCACTGATTTTTGCTCAATCACCCGTTATGGTAATACATAGAAACGATAGTGAAAACTCTATACGGTTGATCTTTTGAGTTGAGCCCGCTTCAAGCCAGGATGACTAATCAACCAATCTTGGGGTAAAAGTCTTGCTTATATTTACTTTTTTTTTTAATTCTTGTACGTAGGAAATGAGACTCAATCTTTTTACTGCTAATTTCTAAGCTGTTTTCTTTCACTCATACAACTATCTGATTTAGTTCATCAAACTGAATGATGAATAAAAAAGGAGATATCTATTCAATTTCTTTTCGAAAAATAAAGAAAAGAGAATTTTCTGTTTTAACGAATCGCACGTAGAGATATTGATAACACACAAAGAGTTAATGGTATTTCATAACTAATCGATTGAGCAGCGGCTCGTAGACCACCTAAAAAAGAATATTTATTATTTGATCCATATCCTGACATAAGAAGTCCAATGGGAGCAATACTGGAAATGGCAATCCATAAAAAAACACCGATATTGAGATCAGATAAAACAAGGTGATAACTAAAAGGAATTACTGAATAACTTAGTAAAATGGATATAACTGCTATGGATGGTCCTATACTGAATAAACGAGTATCTCCTCTAGATGGAAAAAGATTCTCTTTGAAAATAAGTTTTGTCCCATCTGCTAAAGCTTGAAGAATAAAGGACCGGCGTATTCGGGACCAATACGTTGTTGTATTCCTGCAGATATTTCTCTTTCTAACCACACAATTACGAGTACACCTATTGTGATTCCCAATACAAGAGTCAAAATAGGTAAAAACATCCCTATGATTCCATAGACTTCTTTTAAAGATTCGAATCTAGAAAAAGAATTTATATCTTGTACTTTGTTGTATCAATTATCATTTTAACGATCAACTTCTCCCATAATGATATCTATGCTACCTAGTATTGATAATATCGGAATTTCATTCTTTTAACTAGAGGAATAATTTGAAATTGATAAAACCAGACGAATTTTCTCCAAGGAAATTGATTTATTAAATTCCCAATTCGGGTTCAACTCTTACATAAAGTTCTTGCTTCAATTCAAAAGTAGGAGAAGGTTTTTTACTAATGAATATTCAAAATCATTCCATTCGGGATTTTCCTAAAAGCATTTCTAAATTCTCATAGGTGGAATTTTCGGATAATTTTTATCGAATTATTTACCGATTCGGACTAAATAGCGATCTAATAATCTAATGGATTTCCCTCCAAAACATTCATAATGATCAACTTTACGAAGATCTTGGATTAAGCTCGTACATATAGCTTCTTTGGACCAATAATGTATTCGTTCTATTAGGATTTCGCGTAATAAGTTTTTGATATTGTTTAAATATCACAGACAAACATTTCTTTATCCTGGTAGATCTACTCATATATTATTTCCATTATAGGTATTGGAATATCTATTCTACCTTTCCTGAGCTGTTTCTGCGAAGGCCGAAACAACATAATTACCTGCTTCTTTTATAAATGTTTCCCTTGGTAATTGGTTCTTCTTGTCAACAAAGAGTGTATTACATAAAAGATATATAACTTTCGATATTTCCCAATACCCGGTGTAAATCCCAAGGTATTGGTCAAATCAATTAATTACCTCGTAACTATACCTTATGAAAAATTAATTACATCCGAGCGTTTCCGCGGCCGAATCCATTTTGAATTTGATAAATGCATTGCTTGTGAAGTATGTGTTCGTGTATGTCCTATAGATCTACCTGTTGTTGATTGGAAATTGGAAACTGGTATACGAAAGAAACGCTTGCTTAATTACAGTATTGATTTCGGAATTTGTATTTTTTGTGGTAACTGTGTTGAATATTGCCCAACAAATTGTTTATCAATGACTGAAGAATATGAGCTTTCTACTTATGATCGTCACGAATTGAATTATAATCAAATCGCTTTGGGTCGTTTACCAATGTCAGTAATTAACGATTATACAATTCGAACAATTTCGAATTCGTAATAATAAAAAAAAATGTTAAAACCCTTTGATTAAAGAGGAATTTCCACCAATTAGTAAGGTTCAATTTGATCTAATCTACAGGAATGAGTTCTTTATTTTTTTTGTTGGTCACTAACTATAAATTCCAATTAACTGTTGATTAGTTGGTAAGAAGTGCGATTCAAGTTGGATTGAAAATTGAATCTAATAATAGAATTTGAGTTTTGAGCTAAATTACCCTTTTCTTTGGTGTAAATCTTTTGGGTAAAGAGAAAACCATATTCTATTGGTCCACTAATTGGACCCAGACCTATTTTAAATCCATTCGATTCGAATTAAATGCAATTAGGAGCATATCCTAAAAAAATGAAAAAATTCCTTGTCGGGTCAATAAAATCATGAAAAACATTTCAATTTATTTCTCTTTTACATATAATAATGGATTTGCCTGGACCAATACATGATTTTCTTTTAGTTTTTCTGGGATCAGGTCTTATATTAGGAAGTTTAGGAGTGGTATTACTTACCAATCCAATTTATTCTGCCTTTTCTTTGGGATTGGTTCTTGTTTGTATATCTTTATTTTATATTCTATCAAACTCCCATTTTGTAGCGGCTGCGCAGCTCCTTATTTATGTAGGAGCTATAAACGTTTTAATTCTATTTGCTGTGATGTTCATGAATTGTTCAGAATATTACAAAGATTTGAATCTTTGGACTGTTGGAGATGGGATTACTTCGTTGGTTTGTACAAGTATTTTGGTTTCACTAATGACTACTATTTTAGATACGTCTTGGTACGGGATTATCTGGACGACAAAGTCAAACCAGATTATTGAGCAAGATTTGATAGGGAATAGTCAACAAATCGGAATTCATTTATCAACAGATTTTTTTCTTCCATTTGAACTCATTTCCATAATTCTTTTAGTTGCTTTGATAGGTGCAATTGCTGTTGCTCGTCAATGATAAATTTTGATAACTATTTACTAGCAATCAAAATTTAACTTTGTTTTCTGTTATCAAATCCATTTATCTTCAATTCTATTTGAAAACTGTTCATGTATAAAATAGAAATTATTTATTTTGATTCATTACCAAATATCAATCTATTCCTTTGTTTTGTACTTGTTATATTATAGTCAATTGAATACGTTGAATTCTTGTTCATATTGAAATGAATCAAAATTAATAAGGAGCTGGTCAATGATACTCGAACATGTACTTGTTTTGAGTGCCTATTTATTTTCTATTGGTATCTATGGATTGATCACGAGTCGAAATATGGTTAGAGCCCTTATGTGCCTTGAACTTATCCTCAATGCGGTTAATATAAATTTCGTAACATTTTCAGATTTTTTTGATAGTCGACAATTAAAAGGAGATATTTTCTCCATTTTTGTTATAGCTATTGCAGCCGCCGAAGCAGCTATTGGATTAGCTATTGTTTCGTCAATTTATCGTAACAGAAAATCAACTCGTATCAATCAATCGAATTTGTTGAATAAATAAGTAGTATTAATTATATATTATTAATTATAGAAATCAGAATATTCATCAATTCAAATTAGCATGTATAATACGTAGGTTTGAGAAAAACGTAAGAAATCAAAGTATCTTGGGCCGATCTCATGACTCGATCCGGAATTCGATTGATTAGAAAAATTATGGTAAAATCCATTGAATCATCTAGTGTCTAAATATATGATACATTTACAAGTTTACTAGATCGAAAATTGATGATATTCAAAAACTTATAGATCCGATGTCACATTCAGTAAAGATTTATGATACATGTATAGGATGTACTCAATGTGTGCGAGCCTGCCCAACAGATGTATTAGAAATGATACCATGGGATGGATGTAAAGCTAAGCAAATTGCTTCTGCTCCAAGAACGGAGGACTGTGTTGGTTGTAAGAGATGTGAATCCGCCTGTCCAACGGATTTTTTGAGCGTTCGAGTTTATTTATGGCATGAAACAACTCGAAGCATGGGTCTAGCGTATTAATACGTTCCAGAAAAAACCACGTAAATACATTTTGAATACAATTAATTTTTTTTACCGACAAAAACCCGTGCTCGAAAATAGATAATATATTATTCTTTTTTCTTTATCGAGTACGGGTTTTTTTGTCCAAGTGTATCTTGTCTTTACCACGAATTATTTTCCTTGGTTAACAATAATTGTACTTTTGCCGATATTCGCAGGTTCTTTAATTTTCTTTCTACCTCATAGAGGAAATAAGGTAATAAGGTGGTATACTATATGTATATGCTTATTAGAACTCCTTTTAACTACCTATACATTCTTTTATCATTTCCAATTGAATGATCCATTAACCCAACTAACAGAGGATTATAAATGGATTCATTTTTTTGATTTTTACTGGAGATTGGGAATAGATGGACTTTCTATAGGACCTATTTTACTGACGGGATTTATCACCACTTTAGCTACTTTAGCGGCTCGGCCAGTTACTCGAGATTCCCGATTATTCCATTTCCTGATGTTAGCAATGTACAGCGGTCAAATAGGATCATTTTCTTCTCGAGACCTTTTACTTTTTTTCATCATGTGGGAGTTAGAATTAATTCCCGTTTATCTACTTCTATCGATGTGGGGGGGAAAGAAACGTCTGTATTCCGCTACAAAATTTATTTTGTACACTGCGGGAGGTTCCATTTTTCTATTAATAGGGGTTCTGGGTATTGGTTTATATGGTTCCAACGAACCAACATTAAATTTGGAAACATTAGCTAATCAATCGTATCCGGTGGCACTGGAAATAATATTCTATATTGGATTTCTTATTGCTTTTGCTGTTAAATTACCGATTATACCCTTACATACATGGTTACCAGACACCCATGGAGAGGCACATTATAGTACTTGTATGCTTCTAGCCGGAATTTTATTAAAAATGGGAGCATATGGGTTGGTTCGGATCAATATGGAATTATTACCTCATGCTCATTCTATATTTTCTCCCTGGTTGATTATAGTAGGCGCAATCCAAATAATCTATGCAGCTTTAACATCTCTTGGTCAACGTAATTTAAAAAAAAGAATAGCCTATTCCTCTGTATCTCATATGGGTTTCATAATTATTGGAATTGGCTCGATAACTGATACGGGACTCAATGGAGCCATTTTACAAATAATCTCTCATGGATTTATTGGCGCTGCTCTTTTTTTCTTGGCAGGAACGAGTTATGATAGAATACGTCTTGTTTATCTCGACGAAATGGGTGGAATGGCTATCCACCTTCCAAAAATATTCACGATGTTCAGTATCTTATCAATGGCTTCCCTTGCATTACCGGGTATGAGTGGTTTTCTTGCAGAATTGATAGTCTTTTTTGGAATAATTACCAGCCAACAATATCTTTTAATGCCAAAAATACTAATTACTTTTGTAATGGCAATTGGAATGATATTAACTCCTATTTATTTATTATCTATGCTACGCCAAATGTTCTATGGATACAAGTTATTTAATGTTCCAAACTCTTATTTTTTTGATTCTGGGCCGCGAGAGTTATTTGTTTCCATCTCTATCCTTCTACCAATAATAGCTATTGGTATTTATCCAGATTTCGTTCTCTCACTATCTGTTGACAAGGTCGAAGCTATTATATCGAATTATTTTTCTCAATAGTTTTCATCAATAAAAGAAAAAAGTAATCCTATTATTATTTTTAATATTGTTCGTTGTACAATGAAAAAAAAAGTCTTTTTCTCTTAAGTAAAAAAATTGGAATTGTAAACAGATATTTTTGGTCTTTATGAGAACCTTTTGAATCAAGTATTGTAGTGATTCAAATGGTTCTCGACAGCCTACATGAAGTAGGAAGTTTTCTTATCTTCTATTCTTACTTATTTTTATATTCTATTTCTATATAGGCTTGTTCTATGTCTGTATTTGTCGGTATTTTTTTTCTTTAATTAGATCTTAATGTAAATTAAATGAACCATAACTGTGTAACCCTATTCCTAATAAATTGACCCCAAAATAGCATATCCAAATTATAAGAAAGCCTATAGAAGCCACAATTGCGCAATTGAAACTTTCCCAATTTTTATTTGTTCGAGTATGTAAATAAATCGCAAATAGGGTCCAAGTAATAAATGCCCAAGTTTCCTTTGGGTCCCAATTCCAATATGACCCCCATGCCTCATTAGCCCATACTGCTCCCGAAAGAATACCTATGGTTAAAAAGATAAACCCGAGACTAATAATACGATAACTCCACTGATCTAATTGTTGAATCAGTTGAGCCCTGTAATAATTTCGAGAAGAAAAAAAAGAAGTGTTTAGTAAAACATTGCTTCTTTCATTCATGTATTGGATCTCGACAAAGGAAAATGACTCATTTAAAAAATTGTTTTTTTTACTAAAAATCCTTATGGCTTTTCGCAATGTAATGACTAAGAGAGCTACTGATAATAATGATCCACATAAAAGAGCTGCGTAGCTCAATATCATCATACTTACATGCATCATTAACCATTGGGATTGGAGAGCGGGTACTACTATTTCGGATTGATGCATTTCAGTTAAAAGACCTGAAGTAGCAAAGCCTTGGGTAAAAAAAGTACTTGGCGCGGTTATTGCGCTTAAATAATTTTTATGTTTTTTAAAATACGGAACCATATGAATAATGGAGAAACTCCATGAAAGAAAAATGAATGATTCATATAAATCACTTAACGGGAAATGTCCCGAATAAATCCAACGAGTGACTAATAATCCTGTTATACAGAAAAAAGTAGCTATCATGCCTTTTTCTGACGAATCATAGAGTCCTACGATTTCATCGACTGATAAGCTTATAAAAAAAATTGTAATTACAATTGAAACGATCGAAAAGGATATATGACTTAATATATGTTCTAAAGTGGAAAATATCATAAAATTGTTTTAATTTAATTAAAATAAAAAAGTGGGGTAAACCAATTCTACGGAATTGAAATCAGGAATTGAATTTATTATAGGACTTATTCTATTGGTTTTAGAAGATGCCATGCCGCCACTCGGACTCGAACCGAGATGCTCTAGCACTGCTTCCTAAGAGCAGCGTGTCTACCGATTTCACCATAGCGGCATACTCGAAATAATAATATATTATTATTTCATTTTAATCGTCGAGATTGAAGGAGTCAATTCAATATTTTTTTTTTTCATTTTCATTCAAAGTGATGAGAAAGAACTCGTTTTGTTTCAATATGGATTGAAGCGTTTCCTATAAAAATCTTTATTATCATTTGATTTCATTTTGAATGAAAATGGAAGGTTTCCTTTTTTTTTTATTTAACAGAGACGTTTTCGTAGTTTATGCTCTCCTAAAATGGAGATCTTGTAACTAAATAGTTATGACTTCAATTCAAGGATAAAGATATAACTCAAAAAAAAGTTGTTTTTCATTTTTGAATTTTAAAATTCATTTATCTGATTTTATGAATCTAAGATGGACTTTTTTTATCAATGAACAAAAAAGTCTTTTTATAGATCACAGTACAGTGTGCCATTCCAAATTTTTTTATTTAACTATTTGTAGAACTTTCTATTAACCCTTAAACCTTAGGTTGATTTTTCGTCCTGTAAAGAATTTGATTTAGGATTTAGAAAACTAATTTGATATTGGCCTGAACTGAACATCTTGTTTAAGAATTTTTTTTATTTTCTTATTTATTATGATATGACAGATAAGTGTACCGATGAGGAAAATAAGAATCCCCACCGGATAAAACATATTCAAAAAAAAAAAGTGAAACCTTGTCTCTTTTTTTTTTTTTTTTTTGAAGTACCATTTTCAGATTAAGATTATTTAATCTAGTGTTTGACTATTTCATTGTCGAACAAAAAAACTTTTTGAATTCCCGGTAGAAAGAGACTTCGCTAAGGAAAAAGCTTTCAACGCTGCCCAATAGACCTTCTTTTTCCAAATGTTTTTACGAATACGTTTTTTTGATAGAGAAGTACGCTTTTTTGGAACTGCCATGAAAAATTTGAAAAAGTTATTCATTTCTCTAGTTGAATGTGAAAGACATCTATTGGTATTGGTCAAACAATTCCATTTTTTCTTTTTTTTCTATCTCTGTCTATTTTCGTCGTGCTATATTTATACATGTAAAAAAATACACCGAAAAGTTTAAAAACCCAATCCTTATCTAAAAAATTCCGAATTACTCAAATTACTTTAGTTTTTTATTAGTTGGTCAAGCTCAAAAGAAAAAGAAAAGAAGGAGTACACCTTATTTTTTTTATTTTAAAATTCGAATTAAACTAGTAGTTAATCAAAGGATATATGATTTTCTAAAAGTCATCTTAGTAATTTTGTCTTTTCTTTTAAGTCTATTTCTTCTCCCTGGTATTGAAAGAAAAGTGTGGGATATGCTAGCTTTTTCTACAAAGAAAAATAAATGTCTTTTATTCGAATGAAAGATAATCAGTTCTACCATGAATTAGTTAATGATTATGAATAAACGAACTAATAAAAAAAAAAGAACTAATTCTTTTTTTTTTATTAGTGGGCCCGTTTTGGTATGCACCATCCTATTATTTCTATCAAAATAAAGTAATGTAATAACTACTCTATTTTGGTGTAATTATTTGCTCTATGGATATAAATTATCATAATACGTATCGTAATACGTAATAATAATTGAATTTTTTTCTGCATTTTCCTAAAAATCTTACTTATACTTAATATTCAATATTAATAAAATGAATTAGTGTGTTATTTCATTTTAAATATAACTAGTAACTTGATCATATTCATATCATTTGACCAATTCTAACTTCTTGATTTGAATCTTTGAAGTATTGGGTAAAGAAGAAAGATTCAGAATAATTAGGAATCGAAAATTCTATTTAAGTTTTCCATATCTTGATTTTTATTGAACCTATAAAAAGATATAAGAGCCGGTGAATTAGAAAGAATTAATTAAAAATAAAAAGGTTTTTTTATGGAATATACATATCAATATTCATGGATTATCCCCTTCATTCCACTTCCAGTTCCTGCGTTAATAGGAATGGGACTTCTACTTTTTCCAACGGCAACAAAAAATCTTCGCCGTATGTGGGCTTTTCCTAGTATTTTATTGTTAAGTATAGTTATGATACTTTCGGTCTATCTATCTATTCAGCAAATAAATAGAAGTTTTATCTATCAATATGTATGGTCTTGGACCATTAATAATGATTTTTCTTTCGAGTTCGGTCACTTAATAGATCCACTTACTTCTATTATGTTAATATTAATTACTACTGTTGGAATTTTGGTTCTTTTTTATAGTGACAATTATATGTCTCATGATCAAGGATATTTGAGATTTTTTGCTTATATGAGTTTTTTCAATACTTCCATGTTGGGATTAGTTACTAGTTCGAATTTGATACAAATTTATATTTTTTGGGAATTAGTTGGAATGTGTTCTTATCTATTAATAGGTTTTTGGTTCACACGACCTAGTGCGGCGACTGCTTGTCAAAAAGCCTTTGTAACGAATCGTGTAGGTGATTTTGGTTTATTATTAGGAATTTTAGGTCTTTATTGGATAACCGGTACTTTTGAATTTCGGGATTTGTTCCAAATATTCAATAAATTGATTTCTAATAATGAGGTTCCTTTTTTATTTCTTACTTTGTGTGCCTTTCTTTTATTTGCCGGTGCAGTGGCTAAATCGGCACAATTCCCCCTTCATGTATGGTTACCTGATGCCATGGAAGGTCCTACTCCTATTTCGGCTCTTATACATGCCGCTACTATGGTCGCAGCGGGCATTTTTCTTGTAGCTCGACTTCTTCCTCTTTTTATAATCATACCTTACATAATGAATTTCATATCCTTAATAGGTATAATAACAGTATTATTAGGGGCTACTTTAGCTCTTGCTCAAAAAGATATTAAAAGAGGTTTAGCTTATTCTACAATGTCTCAATTGGGTTATATGATGTTAGCTCTAGGTATGGGGTCTTATCGAGTCGCTTTATTTCATTTGATTACCCATGCTTATTCGAAAGCATTGTTGTTTTTAGGATCCGGATCAATTATTCATTCAATGGAAGCTATTGTTGGATATTCTCCAGATAAAAGTCAGAATATGGTTCTTATGGGAGGTTTAAAAAAGCATGTACCAATTACAAAAACTGCTTTTTTAGTGGGTACACTTTCTCTTGTGGTATTCCTCCACTTGCTTGTTTTTGGTCCAAAGATGAAATTCTTTAATGATAGTTGGTTGTATTCACCTATTTTCGCAATAATAGCTTGTTCTACAGCAGGATTAACCGCATTTTTATATGTTTCGGATCTATTTT
>JAGVVM010001647.1:0-12049 GCA_019149425.1 Psidium friedrichsthalianum
GGACTACAGGCAGTCTCCCACTCACTTATGGGCTGCTACAAAGTTGATGCAGCTGTATATTTAAATAATAGGAGCCCATCTCGTGCACTGGATGAAGGATACCACAAGAGCAGTGGTCAGGTACAAAAGCAATGATTCATATCTAAAAGTTTTTTGGTTTGTATTGCATATGCTTTGATTGATAGAGAGGACAGGAAGAAGCCTGATGCTAAGTCCCAGAAGTGCGTCTTTATTGGATATAGCGGTGATGAATATGGAGTATAGGCTTGGGAGTATGAGAATAACCAAAGTCATTCGCAGTCGCGATGTGCCGTGTTCCAGAAGAAAAGATGTACAAAGATCGTCAGATAGAGCATGAGACCGCAATAGAGCCAGAATATGTTGAGCTGGACAAACGACTCCTGTGAGATGATTTTACCAGATCAGAGAGTACCATGAAGAGAAGGTTCAAGAGGAGCACACTATTAATGAGCAGACATTTAAACGAGAGAAGATAGTGATCTAGAACAGACTAATGACCTTGAAGTATCTGTTTTGAGGAGATCTACACGTGTGAGAAAGCAAAGGTAATTTTTGATCCATCAGCTAATATTGTTCTAAGTTCATGTCTTATATACAGATTCGGGAGAGCGGAGACTTATGATGACGGCAAAGAAAGACACATCTCAATGCAGTGGGAGTGTGCTATGAAAGACGAGATGAGCTCGTTACTTCAAAAAAAACTTGGGAGTTGACCGTATTGCCCGCTGATAAAAGGGGCTTTTTAAATAAGTAGGTGTATAGGACAAAAATGAAGCTGACGGTAGTATTAGATACAAGACGAGGCTTTGTAGTAAAGGGTTTTTCTCAAAAAGAAGGGATTGACTACTCCGAGATATTTTCACCAGTATGAATGAAAATGACATCAATTAGAGTTTTGCTGAGTATATTGCAGTGGAGGATCTTTATCTCGAGAAGTTAGATGTAAAAGACATTTTTGCAATGGTGATCTAGATGAAGAGTTATACAGGGCGCAACTAGAGGTTTTGAGGTCAAAGGTAAAGAATACATGGTATGTCGTTTGAAGAAAAGCTTGTATGGCTTGAAACAAGCTCCACGGCAATGGTATCTAAAGTTTGATGGTTTTATGGAAGAAAAAAGGTTTTGCACACTGTGAGGCTGATCATTGTGTTCTATTTCGCAAGTATAGTGATGGGATATGTGTATCTTCTTATATGTTGATGACATGCTAGTGGCAAGTTCTAATATGAAGAGAATCGCAGAAGTGAAAGAAGATGTTAGCATCGCAGTTGGCTATGAAAGACTTGGGAGAGGCCAAGAATTTTAGGCATGAAAATCATCAGGGATAGAAAAAATAAGAAATTATGGTTGTTGCAGGAAGACTATGTGAATAAGGTGTTAAAGAGATTTAACATGGAAAAGCAAAACCCAGGTTGCGACTCTTCTAGCGAGTCACTTCAAACTTTCCAAGGATATGTGTCCGAGTACTCAGTTCAAAAGATGAGATAGCGGAGTTCCATACGCATCGGCAGTGGGAAGTTTGATGATGCCATGGTGAGCACGAAACCAGACATTGCACAAGAGTGGGAGTTGTGAGTCGATATTTGCAGAACCCGGGTAAAGAGCATTGGAATGCAGTAAATGGATATTGAGATATCTAGCAGGTACATCAAATTACTCTCTTTGTTACGGAGGTACATCTCTTGAATTACAGGGTTATGTTAATGCAGATCACTGGGTGATCGAGATAGTGGTAGAGTACCACTGGATATGTCTTCACAATTGCCTAGGTACAGCAAGTGAGTTGGGTATCTCAACTACAGAAAATAGTGGCTCTATCGACGACAGAAGCAGAGTACGTGGCGATCATGGAAGCACTCCAAGGGAAATATGTGGTACAAGATACATGGAGAGTTACATCGAAAGCAGCCAGTGAGCACATTGTGGAGTGATAGTCAAAGTGCAGTGCACTTAGCAAAGAATGCAGCTTAATCACTCAAGAACTAGACATATCAAGAAGCGTTATCACTTCATCAGCGTCAGCATTGAAAGACAATGAGTAAAGCTACAAAAGATTGATGAGCTTAAAGAATCCAGCGACATGTACCAAGGTAGTAGATAGAGAAAAGCATACTTTCTGTACTACTACTATGGATATTTATCCAGTTAATTAGAAGAGGAATAACGCAGAGGCACAAGTTTTCAGTTACTAGCTTTTTTGAAGAGGATGGATGCAAAGCTGCTTGGTGCCATCAGATAGAATTTGTTTTCAAGTGGGAGATTGTTGGTGTGTGAAGCAAAAATTATATTAAGGGCTTTTTTGTCTTTTCTCCTTTTTTTTTGCTTCTAGGTTAAAGATACACCTCTTATATTAGTGATGTAAAAAGGTTGTAGCCGTCATGAGAGCAAGAAAAGAGAAGCGCAAAGTTAGCGAATAGAGAGAAAAAGAAAAAAGAGAGGGCCGTGACGGCTTTGAGTGTTCTCAATCTCTTTGTGCCCTGATCTTGTAAAAAGATCGTGAATTGTATTCCTACTTTTCTTAAAGACTAGTGGATTCGCAGAGTGCCTCTGCGCGGAGACGTAGCCCAAGTTTGGGTGAACTTCGATAACAAATTCTCCGGGTGTGTTCTTCTGATTTTGTTCTTTTATTGTATATCTTCTACTGTGGATGTTTGTTTGGGTTATTTTCTGGAATTGGTGTGCGATTCCTAACAACTGCCTCTTCCCATAGCAAAAAGATGTGCTGGATAATCTTTCAATTTCTTCAAATAGGTTCATGCAAACTATGGCAACGTCCATGCTAAGTTAAGGACATGAACATCTTTGACAGCTCCCATCCAATAATTTTACCAGCCTTCAGATAACTCTTTCCTTTCATACTCAAACTGAACTGGAGGACCTTTCTTGATTGTACTAAATAATTCCCCAACCCAAATCTCGAGTACATCAATTCTCATGAATATCTTGCGAAATTGATTCTGCATGTTCGATCGGCAAATCCGCGAACGCAATAATGCAGCACAGAGAAATCTTCAAATGATAAATTAAATTTGGAAAACCAAAACGCAATAATGAAAAATGCACCATCAAGCCATTGAAAAATTGGACTATTAGAGGATAATGTCACGACTCCAGAAATGCAAAAATCGAAAATTATAGAGCTAAAATGAATTTTCTATAATTTTTTCACTTAACCAAAAATAGATTAACAAAGTAATTCCCGATTTTAGATTAATTTTTCCAGATTTTCTTTGGCCAAAATGAAGAGTAATTAAAAAAAAATACTGAGTATTTTTCATATTTTTGTGGCCTCAAATGCTATTTTTTTTTATAAATTTTCAAATATTTTTCTAATTTCTAAAAAAATATTAAAAAAGCGAAAAATATGAAAAATTATTTTTTGTTCAAAAATGGTTGCCTAGGCTTGGCCAAGGTTTTCAAAGTCGATTTTTTAATTTTATGAATTTTATGGATTTTCTATTAACTTTTTAAAGAGAAAGGTGATTAAAATCAAGTGTCAATAACGGCAACCAAAGACAAACACGCTTCTACATTTCCAGATGGTCCACGGCACGTTCGCCACTAGCTTGGTGGTTGGAGGGTTTAGATTTGAGTTTAAGGTAGAGTCTAGCCACTTGTCTATTCTTTGGATACTCTCCGATTTGATTACCATGTTCAACCTCGAGTCTGACCAAACTTGTTTTGTCCACTTGCACAGCAACAGGGTGTGTTCGACCATCTTGGGGGCTTCGTGACAAATTAGGCACAAAGGGTCAGGTAACATCTTCACTTGAATAAATTTTCTATTGTCGAGATTGCATTTTGGCATAGGCTCTAGATGAAGTTTCTAATTTTTTTTTTTGGGGGGGGGGGTGATAGTTGCTAGATAGCATACCATAGTTTATTGGGGGGGAGGGGGAGGGGCTGATATGATGTCGATGCTTGTGAGGATTTGGGTCGCTGTGCTGCTGTGACTATGTTCTGATAACCACTTTTCGCTGAGTATTTTCCATGTTTGTTGCTTGTCCAAATGAGTCTATCACCTTCTAAGTTAGGACAGATTGGTGTTGCTAGGATTTCTTGGACCATAGATTCAAGAAATAGAGCCCTTAGTTTCGGCACATCCCACCTTCCCTTTGTGAGATCAATTAATTCGGCTACTATTGTTGGGTCCTCTCTATTTGTCGGGCCATATAGTATTCCTGAGGATAGCCATTTGTCTTCTCGTATTCTGATGTTCTTTCCATTTCCCACCGCCCAACGGACATCTGAACTAATAGAATCTCTACCCATAAGAAGGCTTTGCCATCCCCATGATGGTCTATGCCTTTTCTTTGCATTCCATAGGTTTGAGTTTTGAAAGTATATCCCTTTGAGGACTTTGCTCCATAAGGAAGAGGGATTATGAGTAAGACGCCATGCTTGTTTCCTAACGTAGCTTTATTGAAGGATACAAGGTCTTTGAAACCCAATCCCCCTCAATCTTCCTCCTTTTCAGCACATCCCACTTCTTCCAGTGAATCCCAGACTTTGAGGAGTTTTGTTTCCACAAAAAATTTGCTATTTTTTGCTCAATAGCCTTACATATTGAGATCGGGATCTTAAAAATGGACATGGCATATTGCGGTAGAGCTTGTACCACCATTTTTATTAAAATCTCCTTCCCTGCTTTCGATAAGATGTTCTCCTTCCACTCCTCTAGCTTCATATTTGCAAAGATCGAAACAAACATCTGTTTCTCAGTTTGACCCCAATCTGAAGGAATACCAAGATATTTTCCTGTTTTCTCAATGATGGGAACCCACAATTCATTGGCCATATTAGATTTGAGCAGTTCGAGACTTCCCTTGTTGAAAAAGACCCCTGACTTATTGAGATTGATGGCCTGGCCTGAGACATAGCAACATTGATTAAGATATTTGCCAAGTTCTAGCATTCTCTGATAGTACAGTTGGGAAGAATATGGCATCGTCTACAAATAGGAGGTGAGAGAGAGCGGGGTAGCTTCCCCCCAGTTTAATCCCTTTTAAAGTGCCATCCTCAATCGCCTTTCCCAATAGATTAGACAAAGTATTAGCTAGTATGAGGAATAGGTAAGGAGATAGTGGATCACCTTGTCTTATGCCACGGGATAGCTGAAATGAAAGTTGTGGCTCTCCATTAATCTTTATACTAAAGATACATAGGCTATGCAATGTCTAACCATGCTAACCCATCTCTCACAAATCCCATTTTTGCCATACTCGCATATAGATAGTCCCATTCCACCTATCATAAGCTTTTTGCATGTCAAGCTTGAGTATGGTTGGAACTTTTTTTTTTTCTCTCCCTAACCCTCAATTGGTGAATCACTTCCTGGACGATAAGAATGTTATCTTGTATCAGTCTTTCACTCACAAATGCACTTTGTTCCATTACTATAATTCTCAGAAGTCAGGGCCGGAGTCGATTGGCCATAACTTTAGAGATAATCTTGTAGCTGAAGTTACACAAGCTTATTGGTCTAAACTAACCAATTTCCTCTAGATTGGAGACTTTAGGGATAAGTACTATCTGTGTTGCATTAAGATCGGGAGAGAAGGAACCTGATATGAAGAAGTCCCTGACCATCTTGAATATGTCATGTTAAATATCCACCCAATGATTACGATAAAAGTGACCATTTAAACCATCCGGACCAGGGGCTTTTGCTTCCCCCAACTGGAAAACAACTTTCCTGACTTCCTCGAGAGTGATCGGGGTTGTTAAAGCCTCATTCATTGCCCCATTGACAAGTTCGGGGCATTGGTATAGAATCGATTGGAAGTTTCTACAGCCCACTGAGCTGTATAAGGCTATATAGAACTCCACAATGTGTTGCTTCAGCATATTCTGTTCTATGCACCAATTTTGGTCATCCATTTTCAATATAGAGGTCTTATTATGTTGCCTTCTTTGAATAGTTGTGGCATGGAAGTACGTTGTATTTCTATCCCTTCTTTCAGCTAAGTAACTCTAGACCGCATGCTCCAATAGAGTTCTTCATGTCTCCATAGCTTTTCCATTTGCTCAATAATGTTCTTTGATGCCTCTCGAGAAGAAGGGTCAATTGCCCCATTGGTGATGGTAGTGAGTTTCTTTGTCAATGAGTCAATTTGTCTTCGGGAGTTAGAGAACTTCTTTTTGCTCTACTTTTTAATGAATGAGGTAACTTTCCTTATCTTTTTTGGCACCTCCTCAATCCCAAGCTCCTCGTCATGCCAAGCTTTCCACACTACATCTTTACACTCTTCTTCTTCAGCCCAAAAACTTCATATTTGAACTCTCTTGTTCTCCCCTTAAACGGGGGATGAAGTGAAAAAATGATTGGGTTGTGGTCTGAGCCAATGGCCGACATCGCATATGTCTTTGCATTAGGGAATTCCACTAGCCATTCGATGTTACATAGGGCTCTATCAAGTCTCTCCTTCACTAAAGCTTCCCCTTCCCTATTATTTGACCATGTAAAAGTGCAACCCTTGCTTTCCAAGTCCATCAACGAGCAGCTATTGATAAATTCCTGAAATGCCACAAGACGAGAATGATCCGCTCTTCTTCTTCCTATTTTCTCCCATTGGTATAATATTTCATTAAAGTCCCCTACATGCACCCAAGGAAGGCTGTTACATGAACTTATATTCTGAATTTGCTGCCATAAACAGTTTCTTTTCTGAATCGTTGTGGGTGCATGTAGCAATGTAACCCTCATGAGCACGCTGCTTATTTTGTCCCTTCACAGCAAGTCAATATATTCATTTGAATGTGTTTGCACTTTCACCTCCCCTTCCTCTTCCCAGAATAATGCCAATCCTCTTGCTATACCCACTGGATTCACTATCATCAAGTTCCAAAAGTGTAGTTTTTTTTTTTAATTTTCTAAAGTGCTTCTTCTTTATTCTTTGTCTCCATGAGAAGACAATATCGGGTCTCTCTTGAGCCATGATGGCTCGCAAATGCTGGACCATCAGGGGGGTACCATGCCTACTAAATTTAATCATATGGATTAATTAGAGGTGTCGATATAGGTTGCAAACTCGTATTTGACCCATCTTATTGAAAATTGGTCAAATATGTGTTGGTCAAGTTCTAGCAAATGAGTTGTTAATATGTATAAATACTACGTCTAATCATATGTGGGTTGTAAATGAGTTTGTCTTTGAACATATTTACATCCCATTTAGCTAGACAAACCCAACTCATATAGCTAGACAAACCAAACCCAACCCATTTGGCTTGTAAAATTTATTGGTTTATATTTTTCTTAAATTTAGAATTTCTTATTATTATTATGTTTTGTAACTAAAGAAATTAAGAAAAGTTAAAATAAATTTAAAAAGATAAAAAAAAGTTCAAATCATCCACCCCGACCTATCTGTCACCAGAGAAAAAGGAAAATATAAAAGAAAACAAACTTACTTTTTTTAAAAATAAAAAAATAATTTTTTAATAATAAAAAAATTTAAAAATGAAATAATAATTTTTAAAAAAAATATTAGAATAATTTCACTAGATTATTTTTACTGCATGAAAATGGGTTAAACCGAATGAAATGGTTCAATGAGTTAATGAAATACTTTTAACATTAGAGAAATTAATCCTTGGGGTTGGCACAATTGCTTTGGATATAAAGGGATTTTCAGTTCAAGAGCAAGACGAAACTCACCAACGAGTGCAAAGTAAAATTATCAATGTATCCAGTTCATACGGTTCACGGGGTATTCCTTAAGCCAAAAAATCGGATCTTCACGTCTGTACCCTTGATTATAAATAAAAAAACAAATAGAGCAGTTTGCATTCGTATCAACATATGAGATCTTTATGGGATTAGTTTGTAAAATGATTAGATATTTAAATTACACTATTGTCCATTATCAATGTAAATATTGGATTATGTTTCAACATATTGTTGCAATTTATCTTAGCGAAGGCTTGGGTGGGTATGAAATCTATAGGGAAATTTTTTAGTTTAAAATCTGATGAGATGTATTGTAGATGTGTAACTTATATTTTGACTATTTGAATATATCATCATATGTTTAAGGATTGATATCACGAATAATCCCAAATCGATAGATCTGTGACAAATCTACCCCACATTAATTTGTTAATCATAAGAAACTCAAAACTAATATACTTATAAAGAACTATCCATAATAAATGTAAATATATGAACATTGTATCATATGTTCAAGGTTAAATAGCACCTCCATTTCACATACATGGACTAAGATAGGCTTAAGCAAAAGCCCAGCCACAATAGATGAAAAGTGGCTTTGGATCATTGGCGCACTCTTTTTGTTTGGGCTTTTAATTCCCAGTAAGCTGATGAGACTAAACTCCGTTATTTATTTATTTATTTATGAAAAATAAAAGATTTGAACAGTACTTTTTCTTTTTAAAAACATCCCTTATATCGCAGGATCTTCCTTTCAGCTTCAAGTCCGTTAAAACGCAGCAAAACTTTGAAAAGCATTCGCAAATGCACCAACAATCATATTTAATTTTTCCTTTTGCTTTTAATAAGATGAAGAAAACAAAAACAGGAAATCAGCAATTATTCTTCAAAAATCAAACAACGAAAAAAAAGAGAGAAAGAAAGAAGAGGTTATTGTTTGAAGATTGAATGATTTGTTTAAAAAACAATGGAAGAAAGATAAGCACTTTAGCAATAATATTAGCTGTGTCAATAATGTAAGATAACTTTATTGGAGTGATCTGAGTTTCACACTGAGTTTTGTTGAGCCTCTACTCTGCCATCCCCAAGAGGGCCCGCAGCCCTTCTTCCCGTTCCAGAAATATTATCGCTAATGCACCCCAGATATCTTTCGAGTATTTTGCCCCATAAAGCCCTCTTCGCGTTCCAGAAATCCCCATTTGATGCTCTTTGAGCATGTGCCTAGCTAGACCGGTCCTTAGGCACTAATGACAAATTACACCATGACAAACTCCGCTAAGCACCTGAAAATGAGCAATTTCGCTTCTTTAAAAGAGGCGTGCTCTGAAGAGGCGGCCACGCTCGCTTGCTCTCTCTGTCTTCTCTTCGCACTCTCTTCTCTCTTTTGTGCTATCTCAATGGCTTTCAATGATTGGAAATTCATATTTATAGAAGGACTGAGCTTAAACCTTAGTTTCCAGCATGGCGGACGGCCAATCGGCGGCCAACCAAGCGGTTAGTTAGTAATTTTTTATGTTTTAGTTCTTTAAATTATCAACTAAATATTGTTTAATTTTTTTAATTGTATTTTCGGAGTGGACGTGGGTGAAGAAGAAGAAGCAGATGCCAGGGAAGGTGTAGATGAAGAAGCTGGGGAAGGTGGAATTGTGCAGCATTGTAACCACTGTTCCTAAATTACGTTAGTAATTTTCTTTCCTCGGACATTTGTTGAGCACATTTACAGTACGAATCTAGGTGATTCTAAATCCGAGTAGTTTGCAAGGAGCCCCATTAAAAAAATACCACCAAAAATTGAAACAAATGTTAATTACACATACCAAAACCAATAAGCCCATCCCCAATTTTCACAAAATTCATCAAATTATCAATCTTTGTACGAATCTAATAAGACGAGAGCTTTCTATAGATTTTCCTGCTTTCAAAGCTAAAAGCGATAAGTGGAAGAAGACCATATGAATATAAAGAGTATTTAAGACTCATTATCGAGCATATGGGACAATACTTCAACACCCTATTTCACGTACAAGCACATACAGTCCACGTGCAATTCACATGCAAATGTATAGAATTTAACTAATGGGATCTCTTGTGCAATTCACTTGCAAACGCATGGAATTTGACTAATGGATTCACTTGCAAGCACATATAGTCCACGTGCAATTCACATGCAAATGTATAGAATTTAACTAATGGGATCTCTTGTGCAATTCACTTGTAAACGCTTGGAATTTGACTAATGGATCACACTTGCATACTGGCTCATTTTTTCGATGTGTGCAGACTCAACACTTTTGATATCTAATGTTGTTGGTCTTTGTGAAGTGTTATTTGTCTTTTAAAGTATAAAAAAAGGCCAACTTAGCAAAAATATACTAAATAGATAACTATGTAATTTTCCTTAAATCATCATTATCGTTCTTATTAAGAAAGAAAACGAAAACAGACAAAAAAAAAAAGAGAGGAAAGACAAAAATGAAAACAATGAAAAAATGACAATGAAATGGAAAAACAAAAAATCAGATTGGGCTGGGTCGCCCGAGCTCACGCAGACATGACCCGGCCCTTCTTCCCTTCTCCTCCTTTTTCCCACGCCCGGCCCATTTTCCATTTTTTTTTTTCTCTTTTGCCCTCTCCCTTTCCTTCTTTCCCTCTCCCTCAGAGTCGGGGGAAATGCAGAGATATTTCCAAAGAAAAAGAGAGACAAACCGAGAAGGAGAAGGCAGAAAGGGTTCGTCCCTCCATTCAGTTTTTTTGACCGAAGGAGAGATTCAGGTGAACGACTGTCCGACTTTGTATAATTCAACGTTTGCACTTTGCACTCGGTGAGTTTCGGACGGATTACCTCCTGCTCTCGAACTGAAAATTCCTTTATGTCCATAGCAATTGCGCCAACCCTGAGGGTTAATTTCTCTTATGTTAACTCCTTTTCTAGAGCAATAATCCCAGCCACAGAAGCAACAATTCAGGATGGATTGGCTTCGCAGAACATTAATTATTTAGAATTTTTTCAATATGATCACTTGTTTCATTTGTAGAAGTGAATTGATGAAAAAATTCTCATTAGCAACATGAATGTGGAGGCATATACTGTTGTTAACAATGAAAAAAATTCCATTTGACTTTCTCTAAGCCAAACTAACAATAATTTTAGAAAAGCGTCGTCAGACTTTGGATTTTCACCAAGATAAACGTACCATGCTCCATTTTTTGTCGGAGTTATTACGGCTTACATTTCCTTATGTGGAAACTCGCACTTTAAATCATCAAGAGTCACGCTGAAGTATGGAGATCCCTTGCACCTGATGAAATCAGGTGATCAATATGATTGCAAGATTATCACTTTGTTGCATGGTTAGCCTCTTGTTTTGAATTGTTTTCCTCCGATCCAGAAAGCTCAGTAGAAGATTAGGAACTTTGTTGCAAATGTCTAGACACTATGCCTTTGGAACGAGATAACTGTGTACAAACTAAGATAACGCTATGTTTAAATTCAATGAACTGCTCTTCACCTTATTTTCTTGTCAAGGAAGCGACAACTTGATCTTGTTGAGCTTAACCATGACAGTTCCCATGTTTATTCTTTCCTCAGGTAAGTCCAGTCCCAACTCTAGGATCGATAAGACTATGCTCTCGAGTTTCAAAAGCGTCAGATCTTCATGTTTCGTACTATGGCGTTCGCTATCTGCAATGTCAAGCACTCTGTCTGGAATCGCTGCACGTGCCCATCGCCTCAAGCTCATATCTGCTTCGAACATTTCTTCTGTTGGCTTCTTCCTAGTAGTCACTTTCAACAACAATATTCCGAAGCTCTAAACATCACCTTTTGTCGAGACTTTTTCTTCCAGACCATACTCTGCAAGCATCATGCAGTGTGAAAAAAGAATATCGGCAATTGATCTTTTTCTTTTTGGGATTTTAAGTAATAAGATTGAAAGGCATAGTAGTGTTAGCATATCTCTATTATATTGTACCATTATATTGGTAATCTCAGGAAATCCGACGAATGTTCCTGGAGCATGGTAACCAATCGTGCCTAGAGTTCGGATCAGTTTTTTCGAGCTTGTTCTCAGCCAAAATCTTCGCGATTCCAAAGTCACAGACTTGTGCGACCAGGTCCTCATTCCGAAGAACATTGCTAGGCTTTACATCGCAGTGCATAATGGTTCTGGTTGGCCATTGTGGAGATATTCGATCGCCCTTGCGACGTCGACCATTATCTCTACTCGATGATGGAGACCCAAGTTATAGTTGTTGGAGTAAAGCTACCTCTCCAAGCTCCCACGGGGCACGTATTGCGTCACCAGAGCTCTCAAATCGGCGTTCGTTCAGGTGCTGATCACCTTGACAAGATTCTGG